>WSYH01000364.1:90320-194899 GCA_036426205.1 Ascaphus truei
AGTTCGTTGGGGTGGTTAGTGTAACTGGGTGGGTGGTTACTCGGGTTACGCGTGAACCTGGGTGGGTTACTCGTTTACTGGGTTTCCATACTGACCTTGTACTGACGGGTGGGTGGTGGAGGGGTGTGGTACGACGTCGGTGGGTGGAGGGTGGGGGGTACTTGACCTGGGTGGGTGGGTTGGTAGAGGGGGTGGGGTACTGACTGCGTGGTGGTGTTGATGGGTGACGGGATACTGACTGGTGTGTGGGGTAGTGTTCTGGCAGGTGGTCTGGGGTTCGGCGAGGTGGTGGGGGGGTTTCGGCAGTTGGTGGTGGGGTATCAGAAGGGATGGTGGGGGGGTTCGGCAGGTGGGGTGGGGTAGGTTGGCATGTGAGGAGGCCCAATTCGGCAGTGGGGCTTTCGGAATCATGGTGGTGGGGGGTTTCGGCAGGTGGGTGGGGGTTCGGCGGAGGTGGGGGGTGTTTCGGCAGGTGGGTGTGGGGTGTCGGCCAGGTGGGGTGTTTGTGCAGGTGGGGGGCTGTTCGCAGGTGTGGGGGTGCATTCGGCATGTGTGGGGTGGGGGGGGCGTTCGGGCAGATGGGGGAGGTCGGGGCAGGTGGTGGTGGGGGTTCGCAGGTGTGAGGTGGGGGGTTCGGTCCAGTGTGGTGGGGGTGGCTCGGCAGGTGGTGGGGGTGGTTCGGCAGGTGGGGGTTTGGCAGGTGGTGGGGGGTTCGGCAGGTAGTGGGGGGGGTTCGGCAGGTAGTGGGGGAGTTTCGGCAGGTATGGGAGGGTTGGCAAGGGTTGGGAGAGTTCGGCAGGGGGGGGGGGTGTTGGCAGGTGGGGGGATGCGTCAGGTGTGTGGGTGGGGGGGGTTTTGGCGGTGTTTGTGGGGTGTGGGGTCTGCATGTGGGGGGGATTCGGCCGGGGTGGGTGTGGCTCGGCAGGTGGTGGGGTGTTTCCGTCAGGTGGGAGTTTGCAGGTGTGGGGTTTCGGCGGTAGTGGGGGGTTTCGGCAGGTGAGTGGGGGAGTTTCGCAGTTAGTTGGTGGGTGTTCGGCAGGTAGATGTGGGTTGCGGCAGGTGTTGGGGTTTTTTGAGGCAGTGGGGGTTCGTCAGGGTTGGGTGGGGGGTTTTTGGCAGTGTTGGATGGTGGTGGGGGGAGGGGGGTGGGTCGGCAGGTGGGAGGGGGGGGTCTGCATGGTGATGTGGGTGGTTTGGGCCGGATGGTGGTGGGGGTTTTGGCAGGTACTAGGGGGTTCGCGTGGCCGGTGGTGGGGGGTTCGGCACTGGTGGGGTGTGAGGGAGCGGCAGGTGGGGGGGAGGGTGATGTCGGCGGCTCACCGCTTGGATTACCTGTGAGAGAAGACGAACACTGGAAGAGCACTACGTAGGTTAGTCAAAAAATAGAAAGGAGGGTGCATAATCCCATAAAAGATTTTATTTATTGGTATAAAGGAAACACACAGGGCCATAGAGATCCTACAACTTTTCCATGCTTCATGAGCGCTTTCTCAAGGTTGCCTGTAAGAAGAGTACCAGGCAGTTGGCGAGGTGAGGAGAGGGTGAGGTGCCCCATGGGGGTGATATCGGGGTTTCCGCTCGGGACTGTGGTGTGCCAGGCGCGGTGGTGGCCGTGGCGCGGAGGCTGGGTTTGCTGGCAGGCCCATCGTGGTGTATGCGGTGACCGCATGCCCTAGCAGGCGCGTTACAGTGGGGGGGGGTATCATCTGGCGGGACGGGCAGCGAACGCGGGTGGGCCCGGCGGAAGTGCGTGGGGTGTGGTGCAGCTTGCATGAGCGGACTGCAGCGTTGATTGAGAGGAGGGGCGGCGGTAACTGGGGAACTGGGTACTGTCCGAGGGGTGGTACTGGGCGGCGGCGGGGTTGTTGACTTGGTGGGATGGGCACGTGAGGTGGCTGGTGCTGGCAGGGGGGGGAAGGGGACAAGATGCGGGGGCTGCACAGTACTGTGGTCCGCGAGGTTGGTGAGGAGGGGAGAAGCACCCTCACTGTTGGACCCCCTGTTGGCCCCTCCCTGTGGGGGAGACACGGTAGCTGTGAAGTTTGTGCAGGGGGGGGGGGGGTTGATTGATGTTTGGAACGGCGGGAGAGACAAAAACGGACTGCTGGGAGTTTGTTACGAGGGGGGCTGAGTGATGTTGGGTGGGGCTGAGCATGCGTGGTGGGGGGCGGTCATGGTGGGGGGGCTCACGAGTGATGTCGTGGGTGGCTGAGTTGATGGGTCGGTGGCGGTGTGGGGGTCTGAGCATTCGGGGAGGGGGGGGGGGGGCCTGAGTGATGTCGGGGTGGCTGAGTGATGTCGGGGTGGGGATGAGTGATGTCGGGGGCTGAGTGGATGTTTTGAGGAGTGATGTCGGAGGGGGGCTAGTGATTGGGGGGCCTGAAGTGATTTCGGCAGCGGGAGAGACACGGGGAGGCTGCGGGGTTTTGTTGCGGGGGGTGGGGGCTGGTGATGTTTGGTGGCGGCGGGTGGGGGAGAGGCGGTAGCCGGCGGGTGTGAGGAGTTTGGCTGAGGTGAAGTATGTCAGGACGGTATGTCTGCACGGGACACAGAGGGGGGAACAAGATACAACAGAAATATATATCAAGGCTCCTTACCAGGCAGACCAATAGTCCCAGGACCACGCAGTAGGGAAGAGACAGCACACTTGATAATAATCAAAAAATATATTGAAAAGCAGGCACAATCACTGATGTTTCGGTATTACAGACAGGACCTTTCTCAAGGAAGTGCTCATGATGCAGTGACAACCAGCACCTAAATATACCCACCACCAAACCACACATCGTATCACTATTGGCTAAAGCAAACCCCGCGAACCTGAACAGCTGCAGTCACCTCTGTCTGATGACGTAACCATAAAGAACGAAACGCGTTGAAGGTTTGCTGTTGTCCCACACCATGAATTAAATAAAGGACTATTTTTCTGCAAGACCTGCTCCTCCTTATTGCTGTGCGCTGCACACTCTGGCTTTGGACCTCTGTCTGATGAGCAGCTGACGTCACTGCAGCATCCATGTGTCTCAGCACACCGGCGGAGTAGAGCGTCTCATGTAACCATGGAAACCCAGACCAAGTAAAGTCATCTAGTGCGCATGCCTGGCGCTCACGTCTCTGCTGCTATATAGTGAGTGGAGACTAACTTCACTCCAGAGCAAGGGGATCCCCGGGCGCTCCACAAAGCTGCCATAAAGCATCTAGCAAGAGGTGGATAACAGCAGACGAGGCAGGGGCTACAAGTGTGCTAAAAACATGTGTAAAAGTGAACAACAAATGTGACTAAAGTGACATCGAGGGGACAAGGGGGAGGGAGGGGAGGGGAAGGGGGGAGAGGAATGCCAAAACATGGGAAGCAAGGGAAGGGAATGAAACAAATGGAAGGACAGGTGAAAAGGAATGGAAAACACAGTATCAATGTGGGGGAAAAAGACTGATACCAGCAAGGGGCGGACCAGCTAAGGGCAAAAGGCAAAACCCAAATGAATAACACCCCAATGGTACATAGGATGTAAAAAAAAAGGTCACATGAGGGAGCAACACTGACACAGGGTCTAAAGGGCAAATTAGATAAAACAACCAAGTCTGAAATCATCATTGAGGCTATGTGGCGACATAGTTTTCAAGTCATACAGTAAATCATTTTAGCCTCCAGCTGAAACGTCAATCTATTACAGTCCCCACCAGAGGTGTTAGCTTGTAGGATAGGCATGCATTTAAGCGTTACAAAACTGTGCTTTTGCTGCCTGAAGTGCCTGGCCACAGGGAGATGTTTAAGATCCTCCTCTGTTTTCTGGTCCAACAATGCTTTTCTAATAGTGGACCTATGGATAGCCATTCTCTCCTTGAACATGCGGATGGCCTATGTAGTAAAGCCCACAACGGCACCTTATGAAATAGACAACGAACCGTGTTTCGCAGTTTATGGCAGTCTTGATACGGATAGGTTTCCCATTACGGGGATGAGCAAAAGATTGGCCAGTCTATAGAAAGCTACAATTAATGCACCCATGGCATTTGTAAACACCAGGTTTCCTTTGGAGCCATGTTGTGATAGGTGCATACTTCGTAGATGGATCAGCCTGTACCAAAGCATCCCATAGGTTCCTTTCCCGGCGATAGCACATACGTGGTGGTATCTGACAGATGCTGCCTATTTTAGGGTCATTCGCCAAGATGTTCCAATTCTTCTTTATACTGCGTTGGATTAGGTTCGATGCAGTGGTGTAGGTACTGCTGATGTTAATGCACCTGGCTTCTGTCTTATCTTCATGCGGTGTAAGGAGAGACCCCCTGTCCGCTGCACGTGCTTTGGTAAGTGCGACATCAATTTCTGCTTTAGAATATCCCATGTCTAGAAACCTCTGGGCCATTTTGCAGAATGAGTCCTCAACTAGCTTGGGGTCACTGGTGATTTACTTGACCCTCAACATCTGAGAATAGGGAAGGCCACGTTTTAATGACTCAGAGTGATGGCTCGTCGCACAGAGCAGTGTGTTTTTATTCGTTGGTTTTTGGAAGATCTCTGTTGCAGGTATCCCATCTCTCTTGTAGACCACTGTATCCAGAAATGAGATCCTGTCCATGCTATAGTTATCCTTAAAGCGTATTGTGGACGGTATTGTGTTGAGGTACGAAATGTTCTGTAATAGCTCGTCCTCCTGCACTCCCCAAATCAGGAAAATATCGTCAATATAGCAGGTGTAGTGGACAATATTTCTAGCAAAGGGTGCATCATTCAGAAGATGTAGCTGTTCGTAACTATCCATAAACAGGTTAGCATAGGAGGGTGCCATGTTTGAACCCATGGCTCTCCCTGTTAGCTGGAGGAAAAAGTCCCGTTCGAACCTGAAGAAATTTGTGTGTAAAATAGCTTCGATGAGAAGAAGAATAAACTCGGTGGGAGGGCCGTCGTATCCTGAGAGCTTAGAGAGATGTTCCCTGATTGCCTCCAGCCCTTCCCCTATATATGGAATATATATATATATAATCAAAAACGAATAGACTATACCGTTCTGTGGCTAACGTAATGCTTTAAATTTGTGCGAGCTTTTGAGATACACTGATCTCTTCTTCTGGTGGTGTTACAATGGATAAAGCAGAAAAATTATAACTTAAAAACAGTGCATCTTGGAATGTTCTGTGACTGAAACCTAACACCCCCCTGTTTAGAATGCGATTTATGACTTAAGGTGTTAAATAGTCCCTGAATGTTAGTGATGTAAGAGTGTGTATGTATGTATGCATGTATGTATGTATGTATGTATGTATGTATGTAAATATATATAGAGCCCACAGTGTATACAGTGCTTTATAAAAGGTGTGTGTGGAGAGGGAGGTATATCAATGTTGTGGGTAGGTGTGGAAATGTAAGAGGCTGTTGCATTACTAATAGTGTGTGTAGATACTATGTGGTCCCTAATGGTATATAGGGATTGAATTACATAGCGTATTTGTATGTGTAAGAGACAGCTGTGGGCGCATTCAAATAGTGCAGTATTTATAGACATGGCCTTTAGCACTCATGGGTAGAGAGTAATCTCGTGTCAGTAGTGACTCATAAAACTTCGGTCTCAGTTTAGGCCACCGCTAACTTTCCCAAACAGTTGCATACATTTGTATTCATGCAACCGTCTCTCTTTCGGTGTTCTAAGATTACCTTTGAGTATGGCCACATTCAGATCGTTCATCTTATGGCCAGAGTCAGAGAAATGTTCGCCAACAGGACTGTCTCTTGTACGATTACCTCCTCTAACATAAGAAGGAATAAACTCAATTCCACAGAATTTCAAGTGTCTACTATCCCCCATGGGGCAGAGGGTACAATGTAGTCAGACCGGATGGATAATATCTTTATGCTTGATAAGTCTAACATGTTCCATGACACATACCTTCAAACACCTTGTGGTCTGTCCCACATACTGTTACCCACAGCCACAAGTGAGGAGGTAAATAACATATATGGTTTTGCAATTGATGAAACACTTTATGTGGAACACGTCTTTAGTAACAGTACTTTTAAAGATCTTGGATGGTAACATCAAATTACAAATTTTGCAGGAACCACATCTATAAGACCCCTTAGTCCGTTGTCTAGATCTATTAGTATGTGATGAAAATAAACTGGATGAAAGAAAATTGTCTTTTCTGAACACAATTTTGGGGCTCGATGGTAAATCCTGCCCCAAGAGAGGATCCAGGCGCAAGATAGCCCAGTGTTTTTCCAGGATTAATCTGATATATTTTGCCTGCTGACTAAATTGCATAATAAAAAGTGGGCTCTCAAATTTAGAGAACTTTTTTGACTTCCTTTTTAATAATTGATCTCTGTCCATTTCCTCCACCTCTCCCCTTGCTTGTAAAAGATCATGGGGTTTATAGCCCCTGGCGAGGAACCTATTGTAGAGATCATTTGATTGTCTATGGACGTCCAAAGGTCTGTGTTAAGTTCCCATATCCTGCCTCAGTCCTGCGGATCGGCCTCCTTGTTAGAGACCAGCACCGTCACAACACTTATTTGAAGATTTTGGCAGGAATTCCATAAGCTCCAAATACATTGTTGTCCTTCATCTGCTTGATGGATTTCCTTACCTTGTCAAGGGTTGGAAGGAGTCTGAGCTCATCTCAGACCCGGTGTTGCTGGGTGGAATTGAGAACATTCCTAAAGACAGCAAAGTCTCAATTGGGAAGGTCTTTGAAATGCTCCTTCTAGTGATCATTGAGCATCATTCTATTTATCTATCTATATACTGTACATACAAATACAAGTATATGCATGTATTGACCGTGTGTATAAAGATATTTATAAATAAACACAAACCAATAGACTTTTGTTAAAACTAGAAATGTAAAAATGTTTAAATGCAAAACCAAAATACCATAGTTAGTGAGCATCTCTACTTCCTTGTGCTTACTGCTTATCAAAATGCAGGTGGCCATAGAGAACATTTTTGTTTGATAGATTTTGTAAAGCAAAACATTTCTATAGGCAGGTCCCTCTATGGATCCAATATGTGGTAAAAATGGACAGAAAAAAAACACCTGTAACTTATGACTGCATCTGTTACTTGTCAGTTAATGAATTATGAAATACTCAAATCTTGAAAGTAGTGAGTCCGTGCAAGAAAGGAATACTGTACTTTATGAGGAAAACAATGAGTAAACAATATTTTTATGTTTAAAGCATCACTGTATGTTATTGTATTGCTAATGCAATACATCTTATGCAATATTTTAATGTCACAGAAAATGACAATTGTAAAGTTACTGTACTAGTAAGAATTAATTTTGCAAGCTAATTTACATTAAATATTACATATATTTATTAAAAGTTTTGTCATGCACTCTAGATCCTCCCTCTGCGTGCAACGTTTTCTTTATGAGTACATTCACTGCACAGGCGGACTCGCTGTTCAGTTATGAAAGTAAAATAAATGGAAATGAAGAAGAATGCAAACAGAAGTGCTGTATATCTATATGAATAAGTGTTGTATATAATATGCTAGAGTTAATGCTAGTCATCAATGAAGGCAATTTAGTTTTTATTGATTCCCTTGTTAAACTGATACAGTCTCCCTTTCTTTCTTCCTCTTCTTTTTTTCTATTGTAATTTACTGAAGCATTAAAAAAGCAGAGTAAGCCCATTTATAGCCTTCTTACTGCTGCCCACAGGGTGCCATAAATGCACAAACTGGATATAATTGAAGTGCATATTAACTTACCTTCTGCTGTAGAAAAAGAACATAAGCAGCCTGTTAATGTGCATTGTGTTAAATCTCTTAACTTGGGGGTTGAGAATTAGTGTGCAAGAGTAATTTGGTAAGCACCTGGGAAAATTGCAAGCTTCATTTCCTGCAACATGGAATATGATTAAAAACAGAATATATTATTATCATGGGGACCATTAAAAAATGTGTAGACATCATTCTATGGTGTTAAAATTGAAATTGGAAGTTGTGTACCAATGTTAAAGTTCCAGCATGCTAATTGTTGTCTACTACAGTTCAGTGAATGTGTAATTAAATTATTAGCTTTGTCAAACAATGTTTTAATTAACCTGTAGTTTAAAACTATGCATCTGGTGCTTTTTGATACTACAATTAAAAGAATAGACCCAGTGTAACTCAAACGCTCGACTTTAATATCATAGCAACAGTCTAGAAAACAACATAAATTCAAGTTCTAATATGAACAAAGTTGTAATCACACTTTAGCTTAGTGTCCAGCTCTGATCTAATGCTGGATTTGTGGATTTCATATTATGTAATATAAACTGCACAAAATAAAGCCTTTTCACATTATTATGAGGCATACAGGGATCTTTTAATTATGACGAAAAAAACTGTATTCATAGCCGAATTAAGATAGGTTATGCAAAATGGTTTTTTTTGTTCCATCATTTTAAAATACCACCACATGCCCTGTGTGATATATTAAACAATAGGAAAGGTTTATGCTGATTTGGAAATTCTCTGCTACTATTGTAATTAAAGGCTCAAGCACCTAGAAATTTTTTAGTAAAAACACATGATTACAAACACATATACATAAAATGACCAGGCAACTGTATTTTTATTTGTTAAATGTACTTTAACAATTACATAATATACTTTTCATCCACGCACACCAAAACAATTAATTCATGTTAATTAAATACTGCATCTAAAAGACCCAAAAATGTACCATAAATAGATTTTTATTTTGTAACCATGACTAAAGAAAATTATCTTAATAGAAATATAATAAGATAGGCAGAAATTTGTTTTTGAGTTGTTGAGTTAAGATGTGTTATAGGTTGTGATATCTTTTAATTGATCAATATGAGAATTTATAATAGATGGAATTATAGGGCAAATAGTTTTCCAAACCTCTTACATGTTTTTCTTCAAGCATACTAATCTCCCTAATATGACTTTAATTACAGTCAGGTGTTTCTAAAAAAACACTACCTTTACAATGAATTAGGAATGAGTAAATACTGTATGCAAAATTAATGGTCATTTTGTGTTAAAGTTTTCTCTCACCCAATTATATGTGGTTATTGTGTCACCCAATAGGCTCCTGTATTAAGTTATTGTTATTGACCATGCTTGGCATAAAGTTTGAATTCTGCATTTTTTTTTGGAATATTGGAATCTCTCTTATAGGTTTGAGTCCCTTCCAATAAACAGTTTAACTGGTCATTAAGCATGGTACTGTAGTGTACACATAACCCTTAGAGATATCCAGAGTCTGGCTACTTAAAAATGAAATTGAGAAGAAACCGTTTAAAAATACGAATATTTATTATTTAATTTAATTAAAGTTGTCTCTGCATGCACAGTAGTGTTTTCCAAAGAATTATGTAACAGACATTATTTTCCCGGTAGCACAGTTAGATGTGCTACCACTACCATGTTAGTACCGGCAATCTTTTAGTATTATTGGAGGCATATAGTAACAGTAGGGATACATAAAAAGTGTTTTAGGCATAGTGAAAAGCAAAACATGAGAACATACTATGGAAAGAGAGACATTAGGCCTCATAGAGCTGTAATATTTTAATACAGATATTATAGCTGTTTTGCCCATGACCTCCCATGCAAACACTACAGTAGGTTGCATTTAATGCACTTTTTTTCTTTGCAGCTTTATTTTTGTAGTGAGCTCTCATGGTAAGTCTGTTATCTGTCTTCTATCCTAAACATAATTCATTGACTTTTTTTGTATAATTAGGTTTGTATGCTTATTATTTCTACCCACAGGCATAATGCTGTACATTTATTCATGTTAAATTGAATATGTCTATGTTACACTGTATAATTCAAATAATAAATATAAATGTATAAATATAAACTATAAAGGAGTACAGATGGCTACAGTCCTTGGGGCCTTCTGGACAAATGCCTAGAGGGCTGGGATGAATGAATCTTTAATTAGTTTTTTTTTTTTTTTTTTTTTATGAATACAAAGGAGTGAGAGACATGAATTTTTGTTCATAATAAAATAAATGCAAAAAATGCAATGTTCTTGACGGTCTCCCACATAGTAATGTAGAACATGTTTATGCAAATAACCAGAGAGCTGGCTGCAGAAAAATGCCAATGCACATTCTCCTGTGGCAAAAAATCTTGAACAAATGGGAAAAGCTAAATGGTACTGTAATACGACACAGCATTCTGTAATTAACTCTTTCTGGCTTATACAGTATAGTAAATACGTATATGACTGAAATATTCAGTCATCGAAAAAATTTATCAACATAAGAAAAACAGTGATATGATTTTTTTGTAAGAAGAATCCACATACAAAAGATACAGGTTGCAAAACATACTGCACTTTAGATATTACTTCATTTTTTAATGCTTAACCTTAGCAGAGGATATTACTGTCCCGGCAAGCTTTATTCTAAAGCTTGCCGGGAGCATAGCGGGCTAGCCGCGGGTCTGTTCTCCGTTTAAAACGGAGTTTCCTGCGCAGCCGGCGCTTCAATAGATAAGCGCTAATGGCGCTTACTATTGAAAGCGCCCGAGGGGCGGGAAAACCGGATGAAAACGAGCGAAGACAGCCGCACGCCGCGCGCAGCTATTTTTAAACTGCGGGAGCAGCCGCATTAGATTTAGCCCGGCCGCGTGTGTTACATTGTAGATGCACAATACAAAATGCATTCAGGGTCAAAATCAGTAATGAACCTTACAGTATGTTCCAGGAGGTTAATGCAAATCCACACATATGCAACGGCCACTAGTTATCTCACTAGAATAGGCTTAATGTGAGACACCTGTGTTAAAAAGGGAGCATACCTGAGATACCTGAGAGATATGCTAATAGCAAAAAAAAGTGTAATTCAATGATTCAAATTAGCATATCTCGCAAATGTGCTCCTTTTTTAGCGTAGGTGTCTCTTGACAAGTTGGTTAAGAGGAGGTTCAGGTGACACATATGTAGCCCCTCATGGTTGACTACTAAATGAGGCTAAGGAGTTGAAGTAGTAGAAAGGGATAACAAGTATGAAGTAATGGATGCTGTCCTTCTTATCCTTTTAGTGATAGTCATCACAGGGAAGAAATGAGTAAATATAGTCACAACATTATTTCCCCATAGCAGTTGGTTAGATTTTTTAGAGTTGCAATTTAGTTGGTACTGTCAGTAGTTTGAGTGTTTAGTCTGTAGTTTGGTCATGTTATATTATCTTTCTTATGTTTTAGTATAGCAATGTTCCCTTTAACAAGTAAATGCCTTTTGAAGGATGGGGGAGCTAATTTTTTAATGTTGATGCAGGGGATACTTGGACAGTGTATGCAATATATTCTTTGGGTTCCTATTCAATGGAATTTAATATACAGTATAGGGCATGCCAAGGAAGACTCCGGTGTGCATAACTGAATCCAACGAACTCCTCTATATACAGTATATTCATTAGACTGACAACAAGATAAGTACCTCCCCTACAATAACCCAAAATCAGAAGCAAAATCAAAAAAAGAAGCGGAGAACAGCAAAAAATGTCATTTGGGGACCGGAAAAATTACAGTTAAAAAAATCTTTATTGTAGATGATCACATCCCAGCATAACCACAGTCAACTCTGTATTGAAATATAATGTCCAATATTATGATAAACCACAAAAAGCAAATGGAAAAAGTATAATGAAAT
The DNA here is from genome assembly GCA_036426205.1 of Ascaphus truei. Taxonomy (NCBI): domain Eukaryota; kingdom Metazoa; phylum Chordata; class Amphibia; order Anura; family Ascaphidae; genus Ascaphus; species Ascaphus truei. The sequence goes on from WSYH01000364.1 coordinate 101,952, forward strand.
AATAATTAAAAAACAATAAAAATATGGCAGTGTCCAGTTATCCCACAGAAAAAATGTATATATATTGAGCACTCTATTTTATATATATAACCCTGTTCCCCACCCCCCCCAATCGCAGATAGGGTCCATCATCTGAAAACCTACGCTGGTTACTTGAAGTAGTGTGGTGCATACCTGCTGATAAACAGTAGTCCTGAGTCTTCCGCATGATGTTTGGGGATGACAAAAGGACAGGATCTGGGGTATAACCTGACTCGTACTCCATATCTTGCAGCCCCCAGGATATGGAGTGAAATCTCTGCTTGAGAGTCTCGTTCTCCTCCCTGATAGACTTCAATCTCAGGCCAGAAGTATAGTAAACAGTATTTCTTTATTGGTTATGCACACGGCACTGCACTCTCTCAGAAGAACTAGGGCCTGCACCCTCAGGATGTCCCTGGGATGACACTCCCAGCCAGTGGGCACCAAGAGCAGCCCTAGCTCTTACCTTACTCCCTAATGGAGTAAGAGGAACAGTCTTCCCCCGCTCCCCTAAAAGAGGGCATACTGTGTACAGAGCCCTGCACACTGCTCTCGAGTAGACCAGCCTCACTCACGATAGAGGCAACTAACTAAATTCAGGAAGTGCACCCCCTTAAGTACAGCTCCATCATGAGCCAGCCCCTAGCCCCTGATTGGACACCAGGCCTGGCTACACTGCCTTCTCTGTGACTCACTGGACTGCAGAGAGGTGGGGAAAACCCATGATCACTCGTGGCAAACCTGCCCTTACCAGGGATAATTACTGCCAGAGGAGGGCAGCCTGATAGCCCAAACCAGACAGGGATATATGGCAACAGTTGTTTGGAGGTAGGAGGCCCCTCCTCCCAGAGCTCACCCCTCCCCACCGCTATGGTAGTGAACTCCCCCCACAACCTTCCCGGAACTCCTATCCACCCACCCTGGGGCTACTACTTCCATTATCCACCCCCTCTGCCCCCAATAAACAGGCTATTAAAGTTGAACCCCTTCATTCCCTTAGCGACTCGCTGCTAAGATAATGAAGCTGTTTTTATTTAAATTTGAATACTAGCGTATTGAGCAGGGGGTCTCCGGAGCAGAACTGGGTTGATTTCAGGTCCGGAGACCCCCTGCTTCCCATGATACTGGCCCCCATTATGGGGTGCCAGTATCCCCATGCAATGTTTAAATGTCCTGCGTCACGTGACCGGGACATTTAAACGCATAGGAGATACCGGAACACCATATCTAGGCCTGTATCTCGTGAAGTCGGAGGTCCCTGGACCTAAACTCAACATGGTTCTGCTATGAAGACCCCCTGCTCACGTACACTAGCATTAACATTTTTATTTAAACACTGCGATTACTGTTGAGATATGTGCAGGGAGAGGTGGCTCTCTCTGGCAACTCTGCAGCCAGATCGCACGTGGGAGAACTTTGAGTTAGGCGGATAGGAGTTTGCTGCTTCGCCGAGCGGTTTAGGCATTTTCTCCCGGGTGGAGATGGGTTCAGATTCTTTCTGAATATACTCAGTGATACTCAACTGACAAACCATTCGGTAAGAACATGCCAAACCTTGCGGTGTCGCAGCAAACTCAGCGAGGCTAGTAGAAAAGGTATGTTGTAGAAATTAGAATGGTGATGGTTTTCCCTGGTGCACAAACAGTTCCGGATGTTCCAAATCTGTATAAGGGGCAAACCCTCTGTTTGAAATATTCAGATGTCGTCGATTCAAATTTTCACATGCATACTCTATGTGGGAAAAAAAAGAAAAACGGACATACAGATATAGAGGCTGTTATCTGACCACATTTCGATCTGGATTTTTACAAACTCATCAAATACCTCACATGGTAGTCTACGGTAGACTAATGGCATATTGGATTAACACAGCAGGGGTCCCTGCTTTGTGAATCCTACTGAGGTCTACCAGTCTGTAAGAGATGCGCAGTAAGAGATAGACTGAATCCGTCACTACCTGCGTGCCTCTAGCATTCAATCACAGGGCTTTATTTAATTTTAATATTTCCGTATTGTAGCAGGGGGTCTCCGGAGCTGAACCGCATTATTTCAGGTCTTGAAACCACCTACATCCCGAGTTACAGGCCCCGTTATGGGGTGTCGGTATCCCCGCCTTGTTAAAATCCTGTGGATCACATGACCGTGGGATTTTAACTTTGTAGGAGATACCAGCACTCCTTAATGAGGCCTGTATCTTGGGAAATAGGGGTCCCCGAGGCTGAAATCAACTTTGTTCAGCTCAGAAGACCCCCTACTCCTGCACACTGGTATCAAACACTCCCCCCCCCTCCAAAGAAAAAAAATCATTACCTTAGAGGTTAGCAGCTAAGGTAATGAAGCTGCTAAAATTTTATTGTTATTAATAGTGTACAATATGTGAGCAGGGGTCTCCTGAGCTGAACGGCATTGATTTCAGCCTCAAAGACCCCCTGCTTCCAGAGATACAGGCCCCCTTATGGCCTATGGTTACGTAACCCTCAGGATTTGGTGGGGATACCGACACCCCATAATGGAACCTGTAACTTGCAGTTTTTTTACAGGATGTGACATCGTCCTTTGATGATATCACATCCTCTTAAAAAACATTGCTGGCATCACATGGTTTACTACAACCAATAGAATGACCGCCAATCTTATTGGTTCTAGTACCATGTGATGCCAGTGTAATACTTGTGCTGCCCATGAGCTAGACAGGACCCCGGAACTGAGGTAGGGAAGTATTGAACCACGCACCCACAGCAGCGTAAGCGTGCCTGGCAGGTGCATTGTCAACGTAGCGGGTCTGGGTTGGAGAGAGTGGGTTAGTCCAGATACTTACAGTAGTAAATAAAACAAACTCTCTGGTGCTTAGGATTAAATATACCACAGTTGGTCTCGGTTGTAGTCTCTGGAGAAAAACTTGAATCCTGGGAATAATGAGTACCTCAAGAGATGGGAGACAAAAACATAATACGCACTACTATAGTGCATTACCCAGGGACAAAATACCAATATACACCATACACCAGGTGCACTGGCAAAGGTACAAAATGTAATACTCCATATGGAACAACATGTAGATATCACTCTACTAAAAATTGTATATATTACATACAACTATGTGCACCCAAAGATAACACAACATAAAATAAAATTGACAGCAGTTGGCTCCATCAAACACTCCTCCGCCGTGGGTAAAAATTGTAAACCTACTCACATCAAGTGGCTAGGTCAGGTGCCTTAATGGGGAAAATTTCACAAGCGTCTTAGATCTTCGTTCTTCTGTGGGTGCTCGAGTCTGGTCACGCTGGTCTGCCTTGTAGCGCTGACTCCTTCAAATCACCACCGCTCAGCTGTTCCTAATGGTGTCATCAAGCTAGTACTCCACTACGGTGTCCGTGTTGTGCCACACTTCCTACGCGTTTCGAGATGCAAAGTAACAGGTCTCATCTTCGGGGGTAGTTTGAAGTTGGTGCTATTACTACTGAGTCTGCACACATTGCATTTAGAACATGTACATCTTTGATGGTAGACAACAGGTCTAACTTTTTATGTCAGTAAAATTTGGACAACTGGGTGTGAGGGTTTTTTTAAGATTAGATGCCTTTCAAAAATGTATTTGTGGTTGTTAGGGTAGTATTGTTCTCAACATACATCTTTGTTCATAACAACGTCAACTTAAAGGGAGGGAAGCATATGCTACCTGATTGGCTGGCATACCTCCCTTTAAGATGACATCACATCCATAAAAAAATGGAAGCTGTCACATGGTACACCAACCAATTGGATTGGGGGTGTACCATTTGACACTCAAATGTGACATCATAGGTATCTCCCTGCATTATTTAAAGGTCCCAGTCATGTGTGCCATAACACAGGGAAATTTAAACATGGCGTGGATACCGGAACCCCATACCGGGGCCTGTAACTCTGTAACTAATGAAGCAGGGGTTCCCCAGACCTCAAATGAATGCGATTCAGCCCCAGAGACCCCCTGCTTCAATACCATGTTATCAAAATAAAATAAAAGCTGTGAAATCACCTATTAGAGGTGTGCAGGGAGAGTGACTGATTCCATCTATTATTAGTGTGTGACTCTTACAGACATGTTCATCCCTGTAGGATTCACACAGCGTAAGTCCCATTCAGATGCAGGGACCCACGCTGTGTTAATTTTAATGGGCCATTACTTCTCCTTATTTGCACTCTGTACGCACAGATGAAAAAAAATGGAGCCACTGCGGATTTTGTGAGGAGAGTTCGACCATCCAAAGTGCTACTTTGGTATGTACAAAAGTAAAGTATTTTAAAAGTAAATAAAAATGGATAAAAAAATCGCTTTTTACAATAATAGTATTCCAATGGATTGCTAGATGAAGGCTTCATTGTGGCTATATTTGAACAAAGTGATGGAAAAAAACATTGAAATAAAAATAAGAACTTTGATCATTTGAGTAAACAACCTTTTATTACAAAATAAATACACTATACAGATGCAGTGGCCTAGATTTGACCACATCTCGCAAAGAACTTCGAGATTCCGATCATAAACCAAAAGCAGGCCTATAAACAAAGGTTAAACCATTTTTCCTACTACATTAACTATAAGAAAAGTCTTACATGAAAAGTATAACTAACAGCAACTTCAAATAAGGTTCTGTATGCTACCTTTCTGACTACCACAGGCAGGGCCGTCTTAACATATGGGCACGTTGGGCAGTTGCCCGGGGGCCCCACAGCATAGGGGGGCCCCATGCGCCCGGCCCATGCGTGCCCACCATAGGGTTGCCAGGTGTCCGGCGAGGGTTAGGTGCTGAGAGGGTGGAGGCAGAGAGAGGGAGGGCCAGGACTGTGGCTGGGCAGAGCAGAGCAAGGAGGACTGGTGTGCTGTCCCTGATTGGAGGAGAGAACAGCCAACCAGAGGACAGTAGGGGCGGAGCCCACACCTCGGCGGGCCAGAGACATGTTCTATGCTGTCTGCGTCCTGCAGGAGATAGGTAAAGTACAATGTGGGGGGGTAGGTGAGGGTATATTTAATATGTATTGGGGTGGTAGGAGTATATTTAATATATATGGGGGTGGTGGGGGTATATTTTATATGTATGGGGGTGGTGGGGGAGTATTTAATATGTTATGGGGTGGTAGGAGTATATTTAATATATATGGGGGTGGTGGGGGTATATTTTATATGTCTTGGATGGTGGCGGCATATTTTTATATGTATGGGGTGGTGGGGGTATATTTTTATATGTATGGTGGTGGTGGGGGTATATGTTATATGTATTGTGGAGGTGGGGGTATATTTAATATATATGGGGGTGGTGGGGATATATTTAATATATATGGGGTGGTAGGGGTATATTTAATATATATGGGGTGGTAGGGGTATATTTAATATATATATATATATATATATGGGGGTGGTAGGGGTATATTAAATATATAAATATGGGGTGGTAGGAGTATATTTAATATATATGGGGGTGGTAGGAGTATATTTAAAATATGGGGGTGGTTGGGGTATATTTTATATGTATTGGGGTTGTGGGGGTATATTTTATATGAATTGGGGAGGTGGGGAGATATTGTATATGTATTGGCGAGGTGGGGGGATATTTTATATATTTATTGGGCTAGCGGTGGGATATTTAATATATATGGGGGTGGTGGTGGAGGATATTATATATATATATATAAAAAAAAGAAGAAAAAAAAAAGCGCCAAATCCTAGTGCATTACTGTGCAAAATCGATATATTTAATTCCCAAAATTCTCAATAAAAATGAACTCACAAACATAGAACAATTAAAAGCATGTTATGAGATATACTCATGCTCCTAGGAACAGGAAACGCTGCTTCGCTGCTGTATTCACTCCATGACACCACTGGATCAGAATGCTGCCTTCGTTGTTCACCGCCTGCAGGAACTGACGTATCAGGCACTCCGCGATGATCTCTCACCGGATACACACCAACAGATGCTCTTTGGTTCCCACCGGGGACGGTAGATGCCGCGGACCAGCGGATGACGTCACGAAAATCGTGCTGGATACCGGACCGGTAAAGATCCCAAGCAGTTCTGTAGCAAGCGTTTGTGAAGGTCCACTGCACACCTTCCATACGTGTTTCATCAGATTGACTGATCTCATACATATATGTACCCCAAAACCCAGTGCAATTCAACACAACCAATCACAGTTAATAAGCTTCACCTGCCTATGTGACATGCATACACAGTATCAGCAGGTAAAGAGCGGCCATTTTGAATATATTAACTCTATATTTGTTTACCTGGTATGTGTTTGGGCATGCGCAAAAGGCCCCTCCCTAATCACGCCCCTCCGCGACTGGCCATGCCAGGAAGTGGATTGGTGGTGACGTTACGGAGGGGCGTGATTAGGGAGGGGCCTGAAGTTCTTAGGTTTACACATTATAGGGATGCTCTGAGTCGCTCTGATGATGTCATTTACATGCGTTTTTGGCGCGAAATTTGATTAATTACACACACGTGATACTAGGTATATAAAGGTCCCCCAATGTATTATACCTTATTCCTTGATAAAGCACCATGTTGTGTGAAACATGTTGGAGGGTTGTACCCCCTTGTTTGCTATGTCTGACTGACAATAAACTTATATTTTGTTTTTGATACACCTGTGTGCCTGGGCAGTGCGCTGCTTTGTGCATTTCTTTGCAAAAGAATCAGGACTTTTTTTTGAAGGCACACCGTCCATACAACAGGCCGGCGGGTGTCCTCGGCTGACCACGCGTCCCGGGGTCCCCACGAGAGTCCGGGGGCCCCAGTGGGAGTCTGGTGGTCCCCGCGGGCCTGCGGTACCAATTGTGTGCCTCAAAAAAATAAACAATATTTCTAACTAAATACACACCCCTCCCCCTGCCCCCTAACACATACAATTAAGTAATGGCCAAAATAACTATTATCCACATATGGATAATAATGCATTTGCCCATTTTAAATACATTAATCACAATAAATACAGTAAATACATATTACACTTACCTTTTCCAGGCACCCACGATGAAGGCTGTCTTCATCCTCATCCTCATCCTGCCCATGTCCACTCCTATGCTGCAAAACATACACAAGAATCAAAATAGCCAATGTAATGTCCCCTAACCAATTAATCACCTTAGCGGTCATTAACCGCTATAGTCATTAAGGGGTTAACCCACCCTCACCCACCACTCGGGAGGCATAAACACCCTCCCCCCACTACTCACCCCGTGAGGCCTAACCACCCACTACCCACAGGGAGGCCTACCCACCCTGGCTTGGGTACAATACCCACTTCCCCCACCCCGTTAACCACAATAAACATCACTATATTTAATAAACAATACATAACCCACCCCCTGTGCCCCCTCATAAATACCTGATTTATTCTTTTACATACAGGGTTAATACCCCAGGCCCACGGGAGTCCCCGGTGGTCCTGGCGGGTGTCTGCAGGCCTCACAGTGGCCAAGCAAAGGGTTTCAAACAGGGTCTGGAGGCCTACGGGTGGTCCCCGTCAGGCGCCGTGGTCCACCAGGTGGTCTCCGTGGGTCAACATTGACCCCAAATTGGGTCTCCACATGTAGGCTCGTGGGTGTCTGGGGGGCCCCGGGTCAGCCCCACAGGTGTCTGAGGGTCCTCGGGTGGTTCCCACTGGGGTCTGAGCGCAGTCGGGTGGTCCCTACGGGTCTGCGGGGCCCCCACAGATGTGGGGCCCCCGGTTCTTTCCCGCAGGTGTCCCCCGTGAGTAAGCAGCCTTGTACCCATGGGAAGTTCGGGCAGACCTCAGGTGTTCTCCAGAGGTCCCCACAGACCTAAGGAACCAACCCTATATGTAAAAAAAATAAACCTGTCCTATACATTTAAAGAAATAAATAACCCCCCCAAACACATACAGTAATGTGCAAAATAACTATTATCCAGATATGGATAATAAATTATTTGCCCATTAGGAAACACATAAAACAGCATAAATAAAGTAAATAAATAGAGTTCTACATACCCCCTGGCAACGAGATGGGCATCCTGTCATCAAACGGCTTCCGTTGGCAAACCAATACATTGCAAATATTTTCAATTTTCAGTAACCCCTTAATTCACCTTAGCGGACAATAACTGTGGACAGTAATAAGGGGTTAAACAGACACCTGCCCCGATACCAACCCTTCAACCATTCATTTGTACAGGTGGTATATATATATATATTATATATATATATATAGTATATATATATATTAAATATAAATATCTAATATATATAATATATATAATATATATTATATATATATAATACGCCCGTATCGACAATATTATATATATGTCTGTGGGTGGGTTTTATGATATGACATTCTAACCCGGCTGTGCTTAAAGCTGTGACCATGCAGCAAGCTTAACCCTATAGGGAACCATGTTAAAAATGGTTTTGAAGCAAAAAGGTGACACTGTGTGACCATTTACATGTCATTTCCTAGAATCCCTTGCTGCAGTGGAAGTGCTGTGTGCTGGGTAATAATGGTGAAAGGCGAGGTTGCAGACCTGCCTAAGACATGCAAATGAACATACTGGAATAGTTCCATTTGCTATATGCTTTGCTGTGGAGGGTTTTTGTCACTTTTTTTACCCACCATAACTTACAGTAACTAAGTATGCTAAACCCCATCCTCAATGCTTCATTGCATAGCCAGTTAACCAACCCCACATTGAGGAGACCCATTAAGGTCGAAACAGCTGTCTGTGGGTGGGTTTTCTGGCTATGCATCTTAATCCTGGCTGTGCTTAAAGCTGTGACCATGCAGCAAGCATAAGCATGTTAAATAGGGTTTTGAAGCAAAAAGGTGGCACTGTGTTATCATTTGCATGTCATTTCCCAGAATCCCTTGCTGCAGTGGAAGTGCTGTGTGCTGGGTGATAATGGTGAAAAGCGGGATTGCAGACCTGCCTAAGACATGCAAATGAGCATACAATAATATTTCCATTATATATATAATATATATATATATATATATATATATATATATATTACTTTCCCAAACAGTTGCATACATTTGTAATTCATGCAACCGTCTTCTCTTTCGTTGTTCTAAGATTACCGTTTTAGTACATGGCCACATTCAGATGGGCGGTTTGTCATCTAAATGGGCCAGAGTCAGAGAAATGTTTCGCCACCAGGCTGTCCTCTTGTACGATTACCCCTCTAACATAAGAAGGAATAAACTCACTTCCCCACAAATTTCAAGTGTCTACTATCCCCCTAGGGGCAGAGGGTACAATTAGTCAGACCGGATGGATAATCTCTTTATGCTTGATAGTCTAACTGTTCCATGACACTATACCTTCCAACCCTTGTGGGTTCGGGTGGGGTCGGGCCGGACATACTGGTTACCCCAGCCACAAGTGAGGAGGTAAATAACATATATGGTTTGCAACTTGATAAACACTTTATGTGGAACCGGCTTTAGTACGTAATTTTACAAGATCTTGGATGTTAACATCAATTACAAATTTTGGCAGGAACCACTCTATAAGACACCTTAGTCCGGTCTCGATCTATTATATGTGATGAATAACTGGACTGAAAAAGAAAATAAATTGGCTTTCTGAACACAATTTTGGGCCTCGATGGTAAATCCTGCCCACAAGAAGAGGATCCAGGCGGCAGATAGCCCGTTTTTTTTTCCAGATTAATCGATATATTTTGCCTGCTGACTAAATTGCATATAAAAAGTGGGGCTCCTCCAAATTTAGAGACTTTTTTTGACTGCCTTTTTAAAATTGATCTCTTCCATTTCCTCCCCTCCTCCCCTTGCTTGTGAAAAGATCTGGGGTTATAAGCCCCGTGGCGAGGACCTATTGGTAAGGAGATCAATTTGAATTGTTCTTGTACTCCCAAGGTCTTTTTTAAGTTCCCATACTCCTGCCTCAGTCCTGCGGATCGGCCTCCTTGTTAGAGACCACACCGTACACAACACCTTCTTTGAAGATTTTTGTTGTGGCAGAATTCCATCAGCCGCCAAATACAATTGTTGTTCCTTCCATCTGCTATGATTTCCTTACCTACCTTGTCAGGTTGGAAGGAGTCTGAGCTCATCTCAGACCCTTTGTTTGCTTGTGGAATGGAGGAACATTCCATAAAGACAGCAACGTCCAATTGGGAAGGTCTTTGAAATGCTCCTCTAGTGATCATTGAGCATCATTCTATTTATCTATCATATACTGGTACATACAAATACAAGTATATGCATATTGACGGTTATAAAGATTATTTATAAATAAACACAAACCATAGACTTTTGTTAAAACCAAATTTAAAAATGTTTAAATGCAAAACCAAAATACCCATAGTTAGTGAGCATCTCTACTTCCTTGTGCTTCCTGCTTCAAATGGCAGGTGGCCATAGAGAACATTTTTTGTTTGATAGATTTTTGTAACGCAAAACATTTCTATAGCAGGTCCCTCTATGGGATCCATAGTGGTAAAATGGACATAAAAAAAACAACCTGTAACTTATTACTGGCGTCTGTTTACTTGTCAGTTAATGATTATGAACAAATCATACTCAATCTTGAAAGTATGAGTCGTGAAGAAAGGAATACTGTACTTTATGGAAAACAATAAAGTAAAACAATATTTTTATGTTTAAAAGCATCACTGTAGTTATTGTAGTGCTAATGCAATACCTCTTAATGCATATTTTAATGTCACAGAAAATAACATTGTAAAGTTACTGTACTAGTAAGAATTAATTTTGCAGCTAATTTAACATTAAATATTACATATATTTTATTAAAAGTTTTGTCCATGCACTCTATATCCTCCCTCGCGTGCAACGTTTTCTTTATGAGACAGTCTCACTGCACTGCGAGACGCGCTGTTCATTTATGAAGTAAAATAAATGGAATAAGAAGAATGCAAACAGAAGTGCTTTATATCTATATGAAAAGTGTTTGTAATAAATGCCTAGAGTTAATGCTTAGTCTCAATAAGGCATTTTATTTTTATTGATTCCCTTTGTAAACTGATACAGTCCTCCCTTCTTTCTTCCTCTTCTTTTTTTCTATTGGAATTTACGGAAGCATTAAAAAGCAGAGTAAGCCCATTTATAGCCTTCTTACTGCTTCCCACAGGGTGCCTAATGCACAAACTGGATATAATTGAAGTGCATATTAACTTACCTTCTTGCTGTAGAAAAAGAACAAGCAGCCTGTAATGTGTCATTGTGTTAAATCTCTTAACTTATTGTTGGTTGAGAATTATGTGCAAGAGTATTTGGTAACACCTGGGAAAATGCAAGCTTTCATTTCCCTGCAACCTGGAATTGGATAAAAACCGAAATAATATTATATCATGGGGACCATTAAAAAATGTGTAGACAATCATTCTATGGTTTAAAATTGAAATTGGAATTGTGTACCACTGTTAAAGTTCCCAGCCTGCCTAATTGTTTGTCTACTACAGTTTCAGTGAACTGTGTAATACATTATTAGCTTTGTCAACAATGTTTTAATAACCCTGTAGTTTAAAACTATGCACTGGTGTTTTTTGATACTACAATGACAAGCCTAGACCCAGTGTCACTCCAAACGCCGACTTTAATATCATCGGCAACAGTCTAGCACACAACATAAATGTCAAGTTCTAATTGACAAAGTTGTAATCACACTTTAGCTTAGTGTCCAGCTCTGATCTATGCGGGATTTGTTTATTGGCATTTATGTTAATGATATAACGCACAAAATAAAAGCCTTTTCACATTATTATGAGGCATCGGGATCTTTTAATTATGACGAAAAAAACTGTATTCATAAGCATAGCCAATTAAGATAGGTTTACTCAAAATTGTTTTTTTTTGTTCCAATCATTTTAAAATACCACCACATGCCCCTGTTTGATTATTAAACCATAGGAAAGGTTTTATATGCGGATTTGGAATTCTCTCTTGCGTACTATTGTATTAAAGGGCTCAGCCCCTAGAACTTTTTAGTACAACCACATGATTACAAACACATTACATAAAATGACCAGGCAACTGTTTTTATTTGTTAAATTGTACTTTAACATTACATAATATACTTTTCTCCACGCCAACCAAAACATTATTCATGTTAATTACATACTGCCTCTAAAAGACCCAAAAATGTACCATAAATATTTTTATTTTGTAACCATGACTCAAGGACACTTATCTTAATAGAAATATAATAAGATAGGCAGAAATTTGTTTTTTGAGTTGTTGAGTTAAGAATGTGTTAATAGGTTGTTGATATTCTTTTATGTATCAATATGAGAATTTATAAAGATGTGAATTATAGGGCACATGTTTTCAAACCTCTTACATGTTGTTCTGCCAAGCATACTAAATCTCCCATCCTCCCTAATATGAACTTTAATTACATTCGTGTTTTCTAAAAAACACTAACCTTTACAATGAATTATGAATGATAAATACTGTTATCAAAATTAATGGTCTTTTGTGTTAAAGTTTTCTCTCACCCAATTATATGTGGTTATTGTGTCAGCCCAATAGGCTCCCTGTTTAAGTTATTGTTATTGACCATGCTTTGGCATAAAGTTTGAATTCTGCATTTTTTTTGGAATATTGGAATCCTCCTCTTATAGTTTTGAGTCCTTCCAATAACAGTTTTAACTGGTCATTAAGCATTGTACTGTCAGTGTCACACATAACCCGTAGAGATAGTCCAGGAGTCCTGGCTATTAAAAATGCAATTGAGAAGAAACCGTTTAAAAAATACAATATTTTATTATTTAAATAATTTAATTAAAGTTGTCTCTGCATGCACGTAGTGTTTTCCCAAAGAATTATGTAAAGACATTATTTTCCAGGTAGCACATTTAGAATGTGCTACCACTACCATGTTAGTACCGGCATCTTTTAGTATTATTGAGGCATATAGTAACAGTAGGGATATCTAAAAAGTTGTTTTTAGGCATAGTGGGAAGACACAAACATAGAGAATCATATAGATGGAAAGAGACATTATGGCCCATCAGTAGAGCTGTAATATTTTAATTACAGATATTATAGCTGTTTTTGCCCATTACCTCCCCATGCAAAACACTACATTAGGTGTGCATTTAATTGCACTTTTTTTTCGTTGCCAGCTTATTTTTGGTATGAGCTCTCATGAAGTCTGTTATCTGTCTTCTATCCTAAACATAGTTCTTGACTTTTTTTGTATATTAGGTTTGTATGCTTATTATTTCTACCCACAGCATAAATCGGTCATTTTATTCATGTAATTGGAATATGTCTGTGTACAACTGTATAATCAAATATGTAAATATAATGTCAAATATAACTATAAACGGAGTATCAATGGCTACGATCCTTGGGCCTTCTGGACAATGCCTAGAGGGGCTGGAGTAAATGAATCTTTATTAGTTATTTTTTTTTTTTTTTTTTTTTTTATGACTCAAGGAGTGAGAGACAGAATTTTTGTTCATAATAATAAAATAATGCAACAAAATGCAATGTTCTTGACGGTCTCTCCCACATAGTAAATGTAGAACAGTTTATGCAATACCAGAGAGCTGGCTGCAGAAAAAATGGCCATGCACATGTCTCCCTGTGGCCAAAAATCTTGAACAATGGAGGGAAGCTAATGGTACTGTAATAACACCAGCATTCTTGTAATTACTCTTCTTTCTGTCTTATCACAGTATATATCAATACGTATATGATGAAATTCTCCACACTCGAAAAATTATCAACATAAGAAAACCAGTGGATATATTTTTTTGTAAGAAGAATCCCACATTACAAAAGATACGGTTTGCAAACCTACTGCACTTTGATCTACTACTCGTTTTATTTTTAATGCTTACCTTAGCAGAGGAATAGTACTGCGTCCCGCAAAAGCTTATTCGAAAGCTTGCCGGGGCATAGCGGGCTAGCCGGGTCTGTTCTCCGTTTAAAACGGAGTGTCCTTCCTTCCCTGCGCAGCCGGCGCTTCCAATAGATAAGCGCTAATGGCGCTTACTATTGAAAGGCGCCCGGGGGCGGGAAAACCGGATGAAAACGAGCGAAGACAAGCGCACGCCGCGCGCAGCTATTTTTTAAAACTGGCGGGAGCACCCCGCGTTAGATTTAGCCCGGCCGCGTGGTTTACATTGTAGATGCACAATACAAATGCATTCAGGGTCAAAATCAGTAATGAACCCGTACGTATGTTTCCAGGAGGTTATGCAATCCAACATATGCAACGGCCACTATTTATCTCACTAGAATAGGCTTAATGTGAGACACCTGTGTTAAAAAGGGAGCATACCTGATATACCTGAGAGATCATGCTAATACAAAAAAAGTGTAATTCAATGATTCAAATTAGCATATCTCGCAAATGTGCTCCTTTTTTAGCGTAGGTGTCTCTGACAAGTTGGTAAAGAGGAGGTTCAGGTGACACATATGAGCCCCTCATGGTTACTAGACTACTAATGAAGGCTAAGGAGTTGAAGTAGTAGAAAGGGATAACAGTTATACGTAATGGATGCCTTCCTTCTTATCCTTTTATGATAGTCATCACAGGGAAGAAATGTAAATATAGTCCAACACTTATTTCCCCATAGCAGTGGGTTGATTTTTTGAGAGTTGCCATTTAGTTGGTACTTCAGTAGTTTGAGTTTTAGATCTGAGTTTTGTCATGTTATATATCTTTCTTATGTTTTTAGTAAGCAATGTTCCTTTAACAAGTAAATGCCTTTTGGAAGGATGGGGGAGCTAATTTTTTTATGTTGATGCAGGGGAATACTTGGACAGTGTATGCAAATTATTCTTTGGGTTCCTATTCATGGATTTAATATACATATAGGCATGCCAAGAAGACTCCGTGTGCATAACTGAATCCAACGAACTCCTCTATATACAGTATATTATTCATTAGACTGACAACAAGATAAAGTACCTCCCCTACAATAACCCAAAATCAAAGCAAATCAAAAAAGAAGCGCGAAACAGCAAAAAATGTCATTGGGGACCCGGAAAAATTACAGTTAAAAAAATCTTTATTGTAATTATCACACCCAGCATAACCACAGTCAACTCTGTATTGACATATATGTCCAATATTATGATAAACCACAAAAACAATGGAAAAAGTATAATGAATAATAATTAAAAAACAATAAAATATGGCAGTGTCCATTATCCCACAGAAAAAATGTATATATATTGAGCACTCATTTTTTATCTATATAACCCTGTTCCCCACCCCCCCCAATCGCAGATAGGGTCCATCATCTGAAACCTACGCTGGTTACTTGAAGTAGTGTGGTGCATACCTGCTGATAAACAGTAGTCCTGATCTTCCGCATTATGTTTGGGATGACAAAAGGACGGATCTGGGGTATAACCTGACTCGTACTCCATATCTTGCAGCCCCCAGGATATGAGTGAAATCTCTGCTTGAGAGTCTCGTTCTCCTCCCTGATAACTCAATCTCAGGCCAGAAGTATAGTAAACAGTATTTCTTTATTATTGGTTATGCCACGGCACTGCACTCTCTCCAGAGAACTAGGCCTGCACCCTCAGGATGTCCTGGGATGACACTCCCAGCCAGTGGGCAACCAAGAGCAGGCCCTAGCCTTACCTTACTCCCTAATGGAGTAAAGGAACGTCTTCCCCCGCTCCCCTAAAAGATGGCATACTGTGTACGAGAGCCCTGCACAGCTGCTCTCGAGTAGACCATCCTCACTCACGATAAGGCAACTAACTATTCGGAAGTGCACCCCCTTAAGTCAGCTCCATCATGAGCCAGCCCTAGCCCCTATTGGGACCACCAGGCCTGGCTACACCTGCCTTCTCTGTGACTCACTGGACTGCAGAGAGGTGGGAAAACCCATGATCACTCGTTGGCAAACCTGCCCTTACCAGGGATAATTACTGCCAGAGAGGGGCACCTGATAGCCCAAACCAGACAGGATTTCGGCAACATGTTTGGAGAGTAGGAGGCCCCTCCGCCCAGAGCTCACCCCTCCCCACCGCTATGGTAGTGAACTCCCCCACAACCTTCCCGTCCCAAATCCTACCACCCACCCTGGGGCTACTACTTCCATTAATCCACCCCCGCTGCACCCATAAACAGGCTATTAAAGTTGAACCCCTTCATTCCCTTACGACTCGCTGCTAAGATAATGAAGCTGTTTTTAGTAAATTTAATACTAATACTAGCGTATTGAGCCGGGGGTCTCGTCAGCAGAACTGGTTGAATTTCAGGTCCGGAGACCCCTTGCTTCCCATGATACTGGCCCCCCATTATGGGGTGTCCACTATCCCCCATGCAATGTTTAAATGTCCTGCGTCACGTGACCGGGACATTTAAACGCATAGGAGAGACCGGAACACCATATCTAAGGGCCTTATCTCGTGAAGTCGGAGGTCCCTGACCTAACTCCCATGGTTCTCTGCTATGAATACCCCCTGCTCACAGTACACTAGCATTAACATTTTTATTTAACACTACTGCGATTGTTTGAGTATGTGCAGGGAGAGGTGGCTCTCTGCTCTCTGGCAACTCTGCAGCAGCATCGCAACGTGGGAGAACTTTGAGTTAGGCGGATAGGAGTTGCTTTGCTTCGCCCGAGCGGTTTAGTGCATTTTCTCCTCTTCTCTCCCCCCGGTTGGAGATGGGTTTCAGATTCTTTCTGAATTACTCAGTGATACTCAACTGACAAACCATTCGTTAAGAACATGCCAAACCTTGCGGTGTCCGTCAGCAACCTAACTCAGCGAGGCTAGTAGAAAAGGTATGTTGTAGAATTAGAATGGTGATGGTTTCCTTCCCTGGTTCACAAACAGTTCCGGAGAAGTTCCAAATCTGTAAGGGGCAACCCTCTGTTGAATATCAGTGTGTCTCGATTCAATTTTCACATGCATACTCTATGTGGGAAAAAAAAGAAAAACGGACATACAGATATAGAGGCTGTTACTGACCACATTTCGATCTGGATTTTTACAAACTCATCAAATACCTCACATGGTAGTCTACGGTGACAATGGCATATTGGATTAACACAGCAGGGGGTCCCTGCTTTGTGAATCCTACTGAGGTCTACCAGTCTGTAGAGATGCGCAGTAGATATAGACTGAATCCGTCACTACCTCTGCGTGCCTCTAGCATTCAACTCACAGGGCTTTATTTAGATTTTAATATGTTCCGTATTGTAGCAGGGGGTCTCCGGAGCTGAAAACCGCATTATTTCAGGTCTTGAAACCACACTACATAATCCCGAGTTAAGGCCCCGTTATGGGGTGGTCGGTATCCCCGCCTTGTTAAAATCCTGTGGATCACATACCGTGGGATTTTAACTTTGTAGGATACCAGCACTCCTTAATGAGGCCTGTATCTTGGGAAATAGGGGTCCCCGAGGCCTGAAATCAACTTTGTTCAGCTCAAAGACCCCCTACTCCTGCAACACTGTATCAAAACTTCCCCCCCCCTCCAAAGAAAAAAAATCTACCTTAGAGTTAGCAGCTAAGGTATGAAGCTGCTAAAATTTTTATGTTTTATAGTGTACATATGTGAGCAGGGGTCTCCTGAGCTGAACGGCATTGATTTCAAGCCTCAAAGACCCCCTGCTCCAGAGATACAGGCCCCCTTATGGCCTGGTTACGTAACCCTCAGATTTGGTGGGGATACCGACCCCCATAATGAACCTGTACTTGCAGTTTTTTTACATGATGGTGACATCGTCCTTTTGATGATATACACATCCTCTTAAAAAAACATTGCTGGCATCATCACATGGTTTACTACAACCAATAGAATGACCGCCAATTTATTTGGTTCTAGTACCATGTGATGCCAGTGTAATACTGTGCTGCCCATAGCTAGACAGGACCCCCGGAACTGAGTAGGGAAGTATTGAACCACGCGCAACCCCACAGCGAGCGTGCCTGGCGGTTCATTGTCACGTACGGTACTGGGTTGGAGCAGAGGATTGGTTTTTATCCAGATACCTTACAGGTAGTAAATATAAACAAACTCTCTGTGCGTATGATTCAAATATCACATTGGTCCTACGGTTGTAGTCTCTAGAAAAAAACTTGAATCCTGGGAATAATGAGTTACCTCAAGAGATGGGAGCAACAAACATAATACGCACTACTATAGTGCATTACCAGGGACAAATACCAATATACACCATAAACCAGGTGCACTGGCAAAGGTACAAAAATGTATACTCCAATGGACAACATGAATTCACTCTACTAAAAATTGTATATATTACATACAACTATGTGCACCCAAAGATAACACACATAAAATAAAATTGACACAGTTGGCTCCATCAAACACTCCTCCCCGTGGGGTAAAAATTGTAAACCTACTCACATCAAGTGGCTAGGTCAGGTGCCTTACTGGGAAATTTCACAAGCGTCTTGATCTTCGTTCTTTCTGTGGGTGCTCGCGTCTGGTCACGCTGGCTGCCTGTAGTGCTGACTCCTTCAATCACCACCGCTCAGCTGTTCCTAATGTGTGCATCAAGCTAGTACCCACTAACGGTGTCCGTTGTTGTGCCCACACTTCCTACGCGTTTCGAGTGCAAGTAACAGGTTCTCTATCTTCGGGGTAGTTTGAAGTTTGTAGGGTGCTATTAGCTACTGTAGTCGGCACACATTGCATTTAGAACATGTACATCTTTGATGGACAACAGTCTAACTTTTTTATGTCAGTAAAATTTGGACAACTGGGTGTGAGGTTTTTTAAGATTAATGCCTTTCAAAATTATTATTTGTTGTTTAGGGTAGTATTGTTCTCCAACATACATCTTGTCATAACACCGTCAACTTACGAGGAGGGAAGCATATGCTACCTGATTGGCTGGCATACCTCCCTTTAAGATGACATCACATCCATAAAAAATGGAAGCTGTCACATGGTACACCAACCACTTGGATGGGGGTGTACCTTTGCACCACATGTGACATCATAGTTCTCCCTGCATTATTTAAAGGTCCAGTCTGTGTGGCAATAACACAGGGAAATTTAACATGGCGTGGATACCGGAAACCCGCCCCATACCGGGGCCTATAACTCTGTAACTAATGAACGGGTTCCCCAAGAACCTCAAAATGAATGCGATCACCCCAGAGAACCCCCTGCTTCAATACCATGTTATCAAAATAAAAATAAAGCTGTGAATCACCTATTAGAGGTGTGCGGGAGAGTGACGATTCCATCTATTATAGTGTGTGACTCTCTACAGACATGTTCACTCCCTGTAGGATTCACACACCAGCGTAAGTCCCATTCAGATGCAGGACCCACGCTGTGTTAATTTTACATATGCCATTACTTCTCCTTATTTGCACTCTGTACGCACAGATGAAAAAAATGGAGCACTGCGGATTTGTGAGGAGAGTTCGACCATGCCAAAGTGCTACTTGGTATGTACAAAAGTAAAGTATTTTAAGTAATAAAAAATGGTAAAAAAATCGCTTTTTACAATAATAGTATTCCAATGGATTGCTAGATGAAGGCTTCATTGTGTGCTATTTTTTGAACAAGGGATGGAAAAAAACATTGAAATAAAAATAGAACTTGATCCATTTGAGTACAACCTTTTTATTCAAATAAATACACTATACAGATGCAGTGGCCTAGATTTGACCACATCTCGCAAGAACTTCGAGATTCCGATCATAAACCAAAAGCAGGCCTATAACAAAGGTTAAACCATTTTTCCTACTACATTACTATAAGAAAAGTCTTACATGAAAAGTATAACTAACACAACTTCAATAAGGTTCTGTATGCTACCTTTCTGACTACCACAGGCAGGGCCGTCTTAACATATGGGCACGTTGGGCATTGCCCGGGGGCCCCACAGCATAGGGGCCCCATGCGCCCGGCCCATGCGTGCCACCATAGGGTTGGCCGAGGTGTCCGGCGAGGGTTAGGTGCTGAGAGGGTGGAGGCAGAGAGAGATGGCCAGGGACTGTGGCTGGGCAGAGAGAGCATGGAGGAATGGTGTGGCTGTCCTGATTTGGAGGAGAGAACAGCAACCAGAGACATAGGGGCGGCCCACACCGGCGGCCAAGACATGTTCTATGCTGTCTGCGTCCTGCCGAAGGTAAAGTACATGTGGGGGGGTAGGTGAGGGGTATATTTAATATGTATTGGGTGGTGTGTATATTTGTAATTTTGTGGTGGTGGGTGTATATTTTTTGTTGGGGTGGTGGGGGGATTTTTTATGTTGGGGTGTGTTATAGTTATTTAATTATTGGGGTTTGGTGGGGTATATTTTATAGTCTTGGATGGTGGCGGCATTTTTTATATGTATGGGGTGGTGGGGTATATTTTTATATGTATGGTTTGGTGGGTGGGTATATGTTATATGTTTGTGGAGGGGGGGTATTTTAATATATATGGGGTGGTGGTATTATTAATATATATGGGGGTGGGGGGGTATATTTAATATATATGGGGTGTGGTGTATATTTAATATATATAATTATTTGGGGTGTATGGTTCTTTATCTACTACTTTTATGGTTGGGTATCTTTATATCTTGATCCTGGGTTGTGTGTTATTTAATCTGTTTGTGGTGTGGGTATATTTATATGATTTTGTGTTGGGGTGTTATTTTTTTATTTCTTTTTTCTATATCTGTGTCTATGTTTCTTGTGTTGTATCTTTTATATTTTTATTGGCTTGTATTTTATATTTCTCTATCGTGGATATTATTATTGGTTTTTTTTGAGTATTCTATATAGTAATATGATAAAAAAAAGAAGAAAAAAAAAAGCGCCAAAGTCCTAGTGCATTACTGTGCAAAATCGATATATTTAATTCCCAAAATTCTCAATAAAATGAACTCACACATAGAACAATTAAAAGCATGTTATGAGATATACTCATGCTCCTAGGAACAGGAAACGTGCTTCGCTCTGTATTCACTCCATGACACCACTGGATCAGAAGCTGCCTTCGTTGTTCACCGCCTGCATGAACTGACGTATCAGGCACTCCGCATGATCCTCACCGGATACACCACACAGATGCTCTTTGGTTCCCACCGGGGACGGTAGATGCCGGCGGACCAGCGATTACGTCACGAAAACGTGCTGGATACCGGACCGTAAAGATCCAGCTTCTTGTAGCAAGCGTTTGTGAAGGTCCCTGCACACCTTCCATACGTGTTTCATCAGATTGACTGATCTCATACATAATGTACCCAAAACCCGTGCAATTCAACACAACCAATCACAGTTAATAAGCTTCACCTGCCTTGTGACATGCATACACATATCAGCAGGTAAAGAGCGCGCCATTTTGAATATATTAACTCTATATTTGTTTACCCTTGTTTGTTTGGGCATGCGCAAAAGGCCCCTCCCTAATCACGCCCCTCCGCGACTGCCATGCCAGGAAGTGGATTGGTGGTGACGTTACGTAGGGGCGTGATTAGGGAGGGCCTGAAGTCTTAGGTTTACACATTATAGGGATGCTCTGAGTCGCTCTGATGATGTCATTTAATGCGTTTTTTGGCGCGAAATTTTATTAATACCACACACGTGATACTAGGTATATAAAGGTCCCCCAATGTATTATACCTTATTCCTTGATAAAGCACATGTTGTGTGAAACATGTTGGAGGGTTGTACCCCCCTTGTTGCTATGTCTGACTGACAATAAATTATATTTTGTTTTTGATACACCTGTGTGTCCTGGGCAGTGCGCTGCTTTGTGCATTTTCTTTGCAAAAGAATCAGGACTTTTTTTTGAAGGCACACCGTCCATACAACAGGCCGGCGGGTGTCCTCGGCGACCACGCTCCCGGGTCCCCACCGAGAGTCCTGGGCCCCAGTGGGAGTCTGGTGGTCCCGCGGGCCTGCGGTACCCAATTGTGTGGCCTCAAAAAATAAACAATATTTCTAACTAAATACACACCCCCTCCCCTGCCCCAACACATACAATAAGTAAGGCCAAAATAACTATTATCCACATATGGATAAAGCATTTGCCCATTTTAAATACATTAATCACAATAATACAGTAATACATATTACACTTACCTTTTCCCAGGCACCCACGATGAAGGCTTCTTCATCCTCATCCTCAATCCTTCCCATGTCCACTCCTATGCTCAAAACACACAAGACAAAATATAGCCAATGTAATGTCCCCTAACCAATTAATCACCTTAGCGTCATTAACCGCTATAGTCATTAAGGTGTAACCCACCCTCACCCACAACACGCGGGAGGCATAAACCCTCCTCCCCCCACTACTCACCCCGTGAGGCCTAACCACCCACTACCCACAGGGAGGCCTCCCACCCTGGCTTGGGTACAACCCACTTCCTCCCCCACCCGTTAACCACAATAAACATCTATATTAATAAACAATACATAACCCACATAACCCACCCCCTGTGCCCCCTCATAATACCTGATTTATTCTTTTACATACAGGGTAATAATACCCCAGCCCGTCGGCCACGGGATTCCCCGGTGGTCCTGGGCGGTGTCTGCAGGCCTCACAGTGGTCCAAGCAAAGGGTTTCAAACGGGTCTGGAGGCCTACGGGTGGTCCCCGTCAGGCGCCGTGGTCCACCAGGTGGTCTCCGTGGTGTCAACATTGACCCCAATTGGTTCTCTCCACATGTAGGCTCGTGGGTGTCTGGGGGCCCCGGTGTCACCCCACAGGTGTCTGAGGGTCCTCGGTGGTTCCCACTGGGGTCTGAGCGCAGTCGGTGGTCCCCTACACGTGTCTGCGGGGCCCCACAGATGTGGGCCCCCGGTCTTCCTCCCGCAGGTGTCCCCCCGTGATTAAGCAGCCTTGTACCCATGGGAAGTTCGTGCAGACCTCAGGTTGTTCTCCAGAGGTCCCCCACGACCTAAGTGAACCAACCCTTATTAAAAAAAATAACCTTTCCTATACATTAAAGAAATAAATCACCCCCCAACACAACAGTAATTGGCAAAATAACTATTACCAGATATGGATAATAAATTATTTGCCCATTAGGCAACACATAAAACAGCATAAATAAGTAAATAAATAGAGTTCTACATACCACCTCCTGGCAACGAGATGGGCATCCTGTCATCAAACGGCTTCCGTTGCAAACCAATACATTGCAAATATTTTCAATTTCAGTAACCCCTTAATCACCTTAGCGGACAATAACTGCGACAGTAATAAGGGGTTAACAACCCTGCCCCCGATAACCAACCTTCAACCATTCTTTGTACAGTGTGTATTATATATATATATATATATATATAGATATATATATATATATATAATATATAATATATATATAATATATATATATATATATTAATAATATAATAATACTCACTGTACAAATATATATACTGTCGTGTGGGTTTTCTGCTACATCTTAACCCTGGCTGCTTAAAGCTGTGACCATGCAGCAAGCTTAACCCATAGGGAACCATGTTAAAAATGTTTTGAAGCAAAAAGGTGACACTGGTGTGACCATTTACATGTCATTTCCCTAGAATCCCCTTGCTGATGGAAGTGCTGTGTGCTGGGTATAATGGTGAAAGGCGAGGTTGCAGACCTGCCTAGACATGCAATAACATACTGGAATAGTTTCCATTTGCTATATGCTTTGCTGTGAGGGTTTTTGTCACTTTTTTTACCCACCTAACTTACAGTAACTGTATGCTAAACCCCATCCTCACTGCTTCATTGCATAGCCAGTTTACCCAACCCCACATTGAGAGACCCATTAAGGTCGAAACAGCTGTCTGTGGGTGGTTTTCTGGCTATGCATCTTAATCCTGGCTGTGCTTAAAAGCTGTGACCATGCAGCAAGCATAAGCATGTTAAATAGGGTTTTGAAGCAAAAAGGTGGCACTGTGTTTTCATTTGCCATGTCTTTCCCAGAATCCCTTGCTGCAGTGGAAGTGCTTGTGCTGGGTGATAATGGTGAAAAGCGGGATTGCAGACCTGCCTAAGACATGCAAATGAGCATACAATTTTCCATTATATATATAATATATATATATATCTATATATATATATATATAATATATCAGTGTTCGACAACCTAACAGTTTGCATGCCCCGGGCGAGTGGATTACCATCGTGGCGAGCTCCTATTGCCCAAGCAGCACACGTTTGGTACTATTTGGCGAGTAGATTTTTTTGTTCGGCGAGTAGATTTTTTGGTGATTTGTCGACCACTGTATCTATAACTGAGTTAAGTTATGGTGAGTAAAAAAAGTGACAAAAACCCTCCACAGCAAAGCAAATATGCAAAAGTAAATACAACTGTAAGTATCCTTTAGCTTCTCTGCATACCCAGTTAACCAACCCCACACTGATGAGACCCATTAAGGTCGAAACAGCTGTCTGTGGGTGGGTTTTCTGGTTATGCACCTTAACCCTGGGCTGTGCTCAAAGCTGTGACCAGCCTAAGACATGCGATGAGCTACAGTTGTTTTACAACACATATATATATTATATATTATTATATATATCTAATATATATATATTATTATATAACTATATATCTATATCTATATATATATATATATTATATATCTAATATCTCTCTATATATATCTTCTATATAACCTGTAATATATATATATATATATATCTATATATCTATCTCTATCTAACTATATATATATCTATATTATCATATTTCTATCTCATATCTCTCTCTCCTCCCTAATCCCGCCTCAACCCCTATATTATATCTCTTAATACTCACCCGCGCAAATCACCGCATTTTTCCGGGATTTTTTTCCGAATGCCACACACTTCACCGCACTTCACCACGTTCATGCCGCATTCTGACCGCATTTACACCGCATTCATGTTGCATTCACAGCCACGGTTGATGCGCGGTTGATGTGTTTATTGATAATGGTTCAGATTTAATTGTTTGCAATTCTTCGCGTATCCACCAGATGGCAGATATTCATGAATTGTAATACGCATGCACTTCAGTAATGTGTCGACTTGCAGGTGTTTCGTTTAAAAAAATACCACAGTGGTCTATTGTAAATTGGCCTTGGGACTGAAGGAAGAGGTTACAATAATGTATCAATTTAGGCTTTTCATATTAAAGAAAGACAAGCACACT
Organism: Ascaphus truei; assembly: GCA_036426205.1. Classification (NCBI taxonomy): domain Eukaryota; kingdom Metazoa; phylum Chordata; class Amphibia; order Anura; family Ascaphidae; genus Ascaphus; species Ascaphus truei. Next base: position 127,058 of record WSYH01000364.1, read on the forward strand.
TTCTGGTCTGGTTATTGTCCAGAGTTCTGCCATGAGTGCACAACTGCAGCCCGTGTTCCAAAAACCTGACAGAACGTACGCTTATTTAATATGGGCTGCGATTAATGCAACAGATGATAAGTTGGCAATAGTTGTTAAAATTTATCAGTATTTTATCGAAAACTATGACTTTTACAACATTTTTGCCAGATGCTGCTGTGTGGAAGCGTGCAATAAGGAAAAAGTTATGTAGCGATCCATGTTTTTTTCGTATTGATCCTGATTTTATTGAAGGGTACTGGTGTGTATCACCGGGTTTTTCCCGTATCTATGATCATGCAGACGGCAAAAGGCGAAATGTCGTGTTAAAACCAAGTAAGAAACGTCAGTCGCTGGCAAGCAATGCGCCAGCCCCAGCACCGGCTTCCAATAACGGTCCGACCGTCAGTGACAACCCTTGCTGTCAGTCCACGCCCGGAAACCTGCAGCCTGAGCTGGATTTCGCGTACAGTTTTGAGCAAGCTTGCATGTACCTAAGCGATTTCCATCTGACTACAGGTGTAGTAGTCCCGCTGTCACCTGTCAACGAGGTGTATGATCAAGAATACTGGACTGGCAGTGGCTCGGCGCCAGCTGATTGGGAAATTCTATGGTGAGTAATGTTGCCGTATTTTATTCTGTTTTTTTTATTTTGAAAATATCAATATCAGTGCGATTGAAAAGTCAAGCGATTCTCCTGTAAGCAAAATCATTGGCTGAGCAGCTTCTACAGTAGATACTGCACAATTGGTGAAAAGCTAGGCGCATGCGCATTGGAACCTTCTTGAAATGCATACTGTATGCGTGTCATCACATCAATGGTAGGCGCATGCGCATGTGAACAGAAGATGCCCCCTGAGAAAATTATTGGTGGGGCTGACTGTGGGAACTTCTTTAGGGGACTGACCATTACAGTAAAACTTGTACTTTTGTTTTTCCTCAGAAAAGAAAACTTTGTCATCTCATGCGAAAATTATTGGTGGGGCTGACTGTGGGAACTTCTTTAGGGGACTGACCATTACAGCAAAACTTGTACTTTTGTTTTTCCTCAGAAAAGAAAACTTTGTCATCTCATGCGGAAACAGTATGCTGATGTTTTCAGACCGTAAACAATACTTTTTTTATATATACTGTATAATAAACCCGAAAAAATAAAAAGTATGCATTTATTCTACATTTATTATTTTAATATGGTTTTCAGTCAGCACAACAGCACAACAGCATGGTGTTATTAAAAAAAAATCTTTATTCATAAAATTTAAAAAACGCAACATCTCCTTTATTAAAGTGCAGAAAGTCAAAACATTTACAGTAGGATGGTGTACAGAACAGTCAGTCAGGCCTGCACAACTCCAGTCCTCGATGGCCGCAAGCAGGCCTGGTTTTAGGACAGCCTTGAAAACCGTGCCTGTTTGCGGCCCTTGTGGACTAGAATTGTGCAGGTCTTGTGTACAGTAAGTAAATACATTTCTTTATTAATACAAGTTAAAACATGCAACATCTCCTTTATTAAAGTACAGAAAGTCAAAACATTTACAAAAACATTTACAAAAAATAAACAACAGTTGAACAGTCACGCAAATGCGATACCCACCATCTGGTCCTTCCAGGGCCGATGCCTTGTATGGTGCAAAATGCCATTAATGGAGTCTCAAACGCTTTTCATTAAAGGTTCTGTGATCAAAAAATAGCGCCGCAATTCCTCCACAATAGTCCTTCTTAAAGCGCCCTTTTTTCGCAATTTCCTTCATATTTCATACTGTAGGCCCACTCGCAGTACACCAAGTAGGACACGTGGTGCTTAAAAATTAACATGCCACACTTCTGGGATAAACCAGCACTCATCACCGTATACTTCTCCCTGAGTGCCGGTTACAGCTCGCGCAGGATGATGTCGGGCACCGTATCGATGCAAGCGTATGTAGGTTGGGTTCTGGGAGCGGGTGTTCTTCTGTGAGCGGGTGTGCTTGTGGCGGCGGGCAAGGGTAGGTTGTCTGGGAGGAAGCTTTCCTCTTGTCTTGGTTGCCGTGTTGTCTCCTGGCATGGTCTTGACAGGGTTGTCATGTTTTCCTCCTCATCAACGGCATACATGTACACAAATTCTTCTGGTGGAGGGGGTGCGCTTGGTGTTGGAAGGCGGTCGAAGGTCCCATTCATCACATCCATGCCACCCTCCTGCTCCAGCGTCAGGGATACAGTGGCATGAACACCGAGCAAATTATGTATCCCCGCTATGTCTGTCTCTATCTTCTCCATCCGTCGATCCATCTTCTCCATCCATTGATCCATCTTCTGCATCCGTTGATCCAAATTTAGCAGATCTATCTTTACCAGCACAGTACAGTTCCCGGGGATATCCACACTTAACCCATGCAGCATGCGGTCTAACGAGCAGGTTCTTGTGCATGGCGTGCTGTGGACATCTGGGTGGATGGGTGATATGGAGGATGCAATGGGGTACCATGGAGAGAAGCGGCTGCGTCGTCAAAGAAGGATGGAGTAGGTGACCTGTGGATTTCCGGGAGAGGAGAAGCGGCAGCGTCGTCCAAGAGGGATGGAGAAAGTGACCTGTGGATTTCCGGGCGAGAAGTGGCAGTCGTCTAAGCGTAATGGAGAAAGTGACCCGTGGATTTTAGTAGCACCAGTGGCAGCGTCGTCGAAGAGTAGTGGCAAAAATGGCCTGTGGGTTTTCGGGAGAGCGGCGGCAGCGTCGTGGACGAGTAGTGGAGAAGATGGGCTGTAGACGTGTATTGGAGGAAGTGGTCAGCGGGTTCGATGGGTTGGCTTCCATTTTTTTTGCGTTGAGTGTACATCACTGTATTTCTTCTTAACATAACAAGGCTTACGTGTATTAAAACCCTTAGCCTTTTGGGTCAGCAGAAGGTTTTCTTTATTAGTCTTAGCCTGTCGCTTTGACCTTGGCTTGGAAACTGCTGCCGCCTTTCGCAATTTCTGTGTGACAGGCACGGCAGAGGCGAGTGGCTTCCTGCGTCCGTAGAATCGGGGTTGATCCATGGAAGCAGATGGCACAATGCAGTATCTGGACAAGGACAAGTTCAGATACAGATCATCGAGTGGGAGGCAATGCAAAATGTGTAACCATTTATGTATGGCGATGAGGTACAGGTGTTAAAAGTGGGCGTACTCTAATGTGAGTCATTAAAGTATAAATACACCATCCATTTTGTGGTTTCACTGCACATTGAATACACATCGACTAAACATCGAATATACATTCTTGTGTTTGTATTTCTTTCTACTCGCAACAATGCCTGTTAAAAAGATTTCAAAGGATCTCAGCATGAGAATTAAGGAGATGTACACGAGCGGACACCGAATTGCAGATATCTAACACTGGTTAGCTGCTTCTGGCCTCGTTGTGCCATCAACCACCGTGAGCTATCATGCACACGGAAAAACCAAACAACGCACGAGGACACCAACGGTAACTAACACGTAAGTATATTTATATAACTATATAACACAGTATATCTACACTGCCGGCCAGCTTAAAGCTAATGCGGCTGCCTCCGCAGCTTAAAAATAGCTGCGGACGGCTCGCGGCAAACTTCAGCTGTTTTCGGCTGGTTTTCCCGCGCCTCGGGCGCTTTCAATAATAAGCGCCATTATCTATCTATTGAAGCGGCCACCACGCGGGAAACTCCGTTTTAAACAGAGAAAAGCCCCACTGTCAGCCCGCGATACACCGGCAAGCTTTAGAATAAAGCTGGCAGGGACAGTATTATTGTTTATATTGCTATATTATTGTTTATATTAGATCTATCTAATTTTATAGTTATTTCGGTATATTTATATAACTACAGTATATATATTGTTTATATTGCTGCATATTAATAGAACTATATATTGTGTAGATCTATCTAATTTTATAGTTATTTCGGTTTTATATAATTACAGTATACTGTATATATTGTTTATATTGCTGCATATTAATAGAACTATATATTGTGTAGATCTATCTAATTTTATAGTTATTTCGGTTTATATAATTACAGTATACTGTATATATTGTTTATATTGCTGCATATTAATAGAACAATATATTGTGTAGATCTATCTCATTGTATACTATTTTTTCTGCAAATGATGTGCTGTGCTTGTGGCCTACTGCACTGTAACTTACCGGATTTTTGTTTTTCTGTACATTGTAGCGAGACAACTCTTCTGGTCGACAAAATAAGTGAAGAGAATGATGAGAAGAGTGCATTAAGGGTCAAATACACTCTGCAGCAAAATCACAATCTCACTGTGTCTGAGACCAGCATAAAGAAGATGAGACGCAGAATTGAATGGAAATATGGACGTGTGAGGTTAGTACTGGACAGTACAGGAGGTAAAAGTGTTGTTTAAGAAACTGTACTGTACCTCTAAAATTATTTATTCCTTGTCATTACAGAGCGTACCCTATGATAAGGGACTTTAACAAAATCAAGAGAGTGGTCCAGGCCCAGGCATGGATCAACAGTGGAGAAACTTTCCAGGATTGCATCTTCACTGACGAGTCTACTGTTTCGCTGGAGAGATTTGCCAAATTGAATTCCACAAAAAGGTTGCATATCTATGAAGCTGCATCCAAAACACCCAGTGAAGATGCATGTGTGGGGTGCCATCTCTAGGTGTCGACCTATATCTGCAGTCATGATGTACACAAAACCTCTCCTCTCTCAATGAACTACTGTACTGTACACAGAATGAGGAAGAAGATAAAGACGGAAAAAAGGAGAGGACGAGAGAGAGAGAGATAGAGAGAAGAGAAGAGAGAGAGTGAGAGAGCGAGAGAGAGAGAGGAGGCGAGAGATATAATATATATATATATTATTATATATTATATATTATTAATTAATATTATTATCAATGTGTATTTTTCATGATTATCCACCGGCCCTCAATTTCCATCTGACAGAAGAACTTAATAAAGACTGCATTTTGTATTATTCATGAAAATTTTTATATTTGTTTTTATTGTTCCTGATAAAATAAAATAAATATTTATTTACATTCATAATAATCATAATCATTGACAACCCCCCCCCCACCCACACACACACACCTACACCAAAGAAAAAGAAAGAATGACAGTGCTGTGCAAATCTGATTTACATATCAAATTCTAGAGGGATTTTCCCGATGGGATTTTCAAAAGCGTTACCGTAAACAAAGCCTCAAAGGGTTGGGGGGGTGGATGGGTGAGTCATTCTCAGTAATCATCAGCTAGCTCCCATCCCAAAGAGGATTACACGCAGGTGCAGTGAGGTGATGCTCGTCTAGGAACGGATTAAAAACACAATGGCAAACTTCAGAAACTGAATGACTCTGTAGAGGTGTCTGTCGATAAGAGTTTCAAATCCTTGAGCGAGCCTTCTGTGTGTGCGTGGGGGAGGGGGGCACAGGGTACAGCTGCATGAAGGATTAGCCTTACTGCAGTTCAAAGAAATTACATAATTTCAAAAGGCAGGTCATCATAATAATTTGATCCCTACACCCCCAAATACAATACATAAAAAGCACACAAATCAACCATGTGCAGTCAAACGCACAGGGTCGCAATCAAAAGCTACAGTACAGATCTAGTTGGTCTAGGCAGGCTTGGGGAGAAAATAAAAATAAAAAATCACTCTTGAACTTCGCAAGCAAGCAGGAATGTGATTGAAACCAGAAAGACACACATTCAAATGAATGGTGTGGAAGAGGTGTACTGCACTATAGATAAGATAAGAAGTTGAAATACTGCAGTGCAGTAAATTATCCTGTGTGTGTGCGGGGGCGAGCAAGGGGAGAGCGCTGTATATGCCAAAATGTGATACTGTTACAGCACACGCCTATGCATTTCAACAATTTTCAAATGAGACATACAGTACAGCACTGCAAATGCATGTATAAATATGCAAATTTTCAATTACTGTGCACGCATACGCAGACTGTGTACTGACGTAGGTTGAACTGCTAAAGTATTAGACTTCGAAGGCAAGAGCTCGCGAACGCCCCCCTGAGTTTTTAGACAGTATTGCTGTATTGCAGACAGCGATAATAAAATGCTAATATTACGAGCGCTAAAATACCGCAATATACTCCGGAAAAAAAAGCATCTGTCCGTGGTTATCAGAGTTGCGCCGCTATTGCCGCACGAAGCTAAAGGCAGCTGCCAATGTACACATATACATATACACATATACATATACACATACACATATACATATACACATACACTTATACATATATATATATACACACACACACACACACACACACACACACACACACACACACACACACACACACACACACACACACACAACACCAATATACAAATAAATGGTTAAGGATTACACAAACATGCAGAAATAAAAACATGAAATAACAATCTAACAATCTGAAATACAGGTCATTGCATCTGAAAATTAAACCAGCTCATAGAGAAATACATTCTATCTCATCTCACAACACACCAGCACCTAGACACATAAATATACTGTGTCCCAATTTTCCAAGAAACATTTGCATTTTAGTGTTTACTGTACATGATGCAATTAATCTGTGCATCATGTATCACTATGCAAAATCAATGTTCCAAATTAAATAAACTATGAACAACAAAATGCAATGCCATCCACAAAATCAAATACAAACTATGCAAGTAAAGATAAATAAATTGACCATCAATCAATGAATCAATTAAAAAAATAAATTACAATACAAACCAAATCAATTATACAATTCACTATTAAATTCCTAAATCCAAACCATTGATAAAAAAAAGTCTACATCAAAGTAACCACCATCATACTAAATCTAACTACCAAAAATAGCCCATTTGGGGCACCCGGAGACCACCTGGTGGACCACGGCGCCTGGCGGGGACTACCCGTAGGCCTCCAGAACCTGTGTGAAACCCTTTGCTTGGCCACTGTGGGGCCTGCGGACACCCGCCAAGACCACCGGGTCTCCGGTGGGCCTTTGGTATTAACCCTGTATGTAAAAGAATAAATCAGGTATTTATGGGGGGGCACAGAGGGTGGTTGTTTATTAAATATAGTGATGTTTATTGTGGTTAACGGGGGTGGGGGAAGTGGGTATTGTCCCCAAACCAGGGTGGGTAGGCCTCTCTGTGGGTAGTGGGTGGTTAGGCCTCACGGGGTGGGTAGTGTGGGAGGGTGTTTATGCCTCCCGAGTGGTGGGTGAGGGTGGGTTAACCCCTTAATGACTAATTAAGGGGTTAGGGGACATTACATTGGCTATTTTGGTTTGTGTGTATGTTTTGCAGCTTAGGAGGGACATGGGCAGGGTGAAGATGAGGATGGCCTTCATAGTGGGTGCCTGGAAAAGGTAAGTTTAATATGTATTTAAAATGGGCAAATGCATTATTATCCATATGTGGATAATAGTAATTTTGCCCATTACTGTATTGTATGTGTTAGGGGGCGGGAGTGGGGGGATGTGTGTTGTATATTGCAATGTTTATTGGGGCAATTGTCCCCAATAAACATGCTATTGTGCCTTAACCCCTTCATTGCCTTAGCGGTTAGCCGCTATGGTAATGAAGCTGCATTAATGTAAATTGTAATAATAGTGTGCGGGAGCAGGTGGTCTCCTGAGCTGAACTGCATTGATTTTTGCCTCAGAGACCCCCTGCTTCCTGAGTTACAGGCCCCAGTATGAGACATCAGTGCCATTATCGCCGCCATCTGAATAGCGTCCATGTCGCGTTTTGGATGCCAGAAAGATGGCGGCGACACTGGCACCAATGCCCCATACCGGTGCCTGTAACTCGGGAAGCAGGGGGTCTCTGAGGCAGAAATCAATGCGGTTCAACTCAGGGGACCCCTGCTCCCGCACACTATTATTCTAATTTACATTAATGCAGCTTCATTACCATAGTGGCTATCCGCTATTGTAATGAATTATTGTTTATTGTTGAGTGTGTTTTGACAGTAGTGTAGATGAGCAGGGGGTCTCCTGAGCTGAACCGCATTGGTTTCAGCCTCAGGGACCCCCTACTTCAGGAGATACAGGCCCCGTTATGGGGTGCCGGTATCTTCTGCAGAATTTAAATGTCCCAGTCACGTGACGCGGAAGCTTTAAAAGTGCAAGGGATACCAACACCCCATAACGGGGCCTGTATCTCATGAAGTAGGGGTCCCCAGACCTGAAACCAATGCGGTTCAGCTCCGGAGACCCCCTGCTCATGTACACTATTTTTAAAAGGTATATTGTTAATGCACGATCGCCTGTAACTGCCGTACATGGAGATGCAGAATCTCCATGCAAATGTTACAGGCGGCTTTTTTTTTCTATCAGCTATCGTACGTGAAGTTTAAGCACGATAGCAGGGGGGGAAAAAAACAACACGCACACTGTGGCTTTTTTGAGCACGGACGATACAAAATGGGCTGATCTCCTTAGTGAATCGCGCCTCCGGCTTCACTTTTTAGCGGATGTGTTATTTTTTTTTCAGGCCAGTGCAATAGCTCGGAGCTTAGTGTATAGCTCCCTCTGTCTTCCAAACAAGTTTTTAGATTGTGTTTTTTCTAACAATTTTTTGAGGAAGTGTACAATATACCATCAACCAAGGATTATACCCCAAAAGATTGGGAAGAAAGTCACCAACAATTTTGAATGAAATATATATTTTTTCCATTTTTTTTATAAAATGTATGTTTTTTGATACAATATTTGGTTAGGTCTAGCTAGACAACAGTCTAGATACATATTAATTAATCCACAATATTGATTAAGCTTAATCAAGGTTCAGGTTTAGTTGACTAATATTGTCTATAATCATTGTGTATTTTAATAAATTGTTATTTTTTATCACGTATTCCTATGCTGTGTTCTCAGAAACCTTAGTATACCTATGCCTGCCCATAGTTATATAATAAGAATTTGAAAAGTTTATGTGCCAAGTATTTTCCAGTTGTATATCTTTCTCTAAGGGGATTAGAGTCCCGTTTCACTTAGGCTGCAGAACATTACTTGTGGGATTTATCACTAATAGATTATTATTAAGACACATCAATCTATATATGATTTACTCATTTATCTTTTATTGTAGTTATTACATATTAACGCTTTTAATTTTTTCACTAATGTCTCAAGTTTTGATCATCCATTAGTTTAATAGGAGCATAATTTCCGATCAACAAGCCACAATATTGTTTGAATTAGAAACTCCTTTATATGGATTTTTACACATGCAACAAGTTTTGTTTATTCATGGACTACCCGTTTTTCAGCACATTTCATGTTGTTACTAATATTATTCATTGTGATGAATTGTGTGATTGTAAAAAACTATTTGTTTTTTATTTTGGGAAGTTTGGTATCTCTGGAGTTATTTATTTTGTGATGAATTTCGTCTTTTTTTCTGTATAGGATTTGTCATGTGTTCATTATATATTTTGCTTTAGATTATATATTTATTTTGTTTGTGTGTAGAATACAGTATATACGGTAGTCAATATTTTGTTTTGTTTATTTAAATATATGTACCTTAAAGATGTATATTTGACTATTCTGGAAGTATTTGTCTGGAGTTTTTCTTTGCCTTTTCAACATTTTTTAAATTGTCAGAATTGTTTCATTTGATGATACTCAATAATGGTTTTAGTTTTTTCTAAGATAATCAAAAAATATTGCTAGTGAGATAAGTAGAAGAAGATAACATATGTATTGATTTATGTAATAGTATATTAGTCAGTTAACATTGTTGATTGAATATAGTATGCAGTAATAATATTTTTTTTTCTTAACCATTACAGTGCCCTAATAATATATCAGGTACATTATTAGGGCACTAAATAATACTTATTATTGAGTTTAACATGCATATAGGATACATGTAAGTACCTTAAAGAGATTTTGAAAAACATATTTCATCTTTTTCATTTTTTATTTCATCAATGAATGCACATGGTAAAAAAAATTATGTCTTGATGTAAAGCTTAGAGAAGAGTGATATGATGGAAAAACCTGGCTTTGGTTTGAAGTTAAAGCCTTGAGGTTAAAGCTGTCCTGATTTTTATTTCAATGTGTTTTTTGACCTTTTCAGGTAATGCAGCATGTGGGCCTGCATCTGATGAAAACCTTTCACTTTTCTAGGTGAGGTTACAATGTTACTGAAAGGAATTCTGTGAAAAATCCTAAAGACAAAAAGAGTAAATAGTAGAAATATGTATGTTAAAATTGTTGACAGAGCAAACATATTACTATGCTATATTTATATTAAGACAACTTCTAGTTTAGCTACAAATTATGACACAAAGAATTATCCTCCAAAATGTATGTGCTGTTGAATTATCTACCCTAATGTACAGTAGATGTAATTTAAATTAAAATAATGTTTTTAAGTTTATGTTTTAATATCATATCTTCATTCATATCTCTTTATTTTTATCTTAAGCTAAACTTCTTGAATTAATTTGTAGGAACTAATAATTACTAACAAAACCCGGTCATGCCGCATTTGCGATTATCACTAATGTACATTATGTATGTAGTGGGCTCTAATCTCAGTCTATAGTTGTGGCCATGATAAAACAGAAAAATGTTCTCCCATTATATTTCCCAAGCACTTTTCTCATCTATTGTACAATACGAGATTGCTGTTCTATCCTAGATCCATTCTGAAATGAAAGATGGGAATAAGTAAAACCAAACATGTTTCTATTTTTATTTGAATACATTTTTTATAAGAACCTCATATAAATACATTAAATATAAACTAGAAATATAAACAGTTGCTTATGTTTTTTTTAAATACATAGCAAAATCATATCCCAAAACATTCAGGAACATTTTATTAACAGTTTTATGTATTTCTTAAAAAAACAAACATTTGCATTGCTTCACAATTACATTGTTACTTTAAGCCAGTGATTCCCGACCTCTTTAGTTTGGAGGAACCCTTGAAGTTTTTTGAAAAATCTCAGGGAACCCTTATCTGGCTGACACATATTAGGTTAATTTCACACCTCACCACCCCCCTCTATGTCAGGGTATCAATGTGCATCCCAAATGTTAAATGGAAGTCAAACCATATGCCAAAGTATTTAAAACTAGTAACAGGAGTTAGGGTGGTATTATCGTTGGTTCTGATCTGGAGCTCAGTCATTTGAGGCTTTAAAAATTTAGCCTTGGTCCCAAATACCATTGTTACCGTCTTGTCAGTGTTTAAAAACAGTTTGTTTTGGGAAATCCAATTTTCAAGTCTCAAAAAGTCAGATTGAAGTATGTCTTCAAGGTCGGAGAGGCTAGGGCTTGTGCATACAAGATTGTGTCATCTGCATACATGTGTATTGAAGCTCCCTTACAAGCTGTAGGAAGATCCTTGATGAACACTGATAAGAATGGGGCCCAGAACAGATCCTTGCGGTACCCCACAGGTGATATCCAAGGGTTGGAGTTAGAGCCTGAGATAGACATGTTGGGTCTACCTGATAGGTAGGATGAAACCAGATTAAAGCATGATTCCCTATTCTAGCACACTGGAGTTTGTTAAGCAAGATAATATGGTCAACAGTATCAAAAGCCTTTTCAAAATCTAGGAATATTGCACCAATGAGTTGTCCCAGTTCCATTCCACACTAGATTTCATTGCAAACTTTTAGCAGGGTAGTTACCGGGGAGTGTTTTGGGTGAATACCAGATTGTAATTGTCTAGGGAAATTTGTCTTGGTATAGTGATCGCTTAATTGGGAATGAACACATTTTTCCATGACTGGATAGTATTGGGAGAAGAGAGATTGACCTGCAGTTTGAGACAATGTTTTTGTGCCCACTTTTGAAGATTGGGACAACTCTGGCAGTTTTCCAGGTTTAGGGATATGGCCTGCAGACAGAATAGAGTTGTCCATGGAAGCAATTTGTTTGGCAATGGCTGGGGCAACAAGTCTTAGGAACTTAGGGCTCTATGCAGTAAGCGCCTAAAAAGTGCAATCGCCAAGTGAACCTTATCGGCATGATTCTGCCGATTTTCCCTCGCCGTATGCAATAAGTGCCGAATTCCTTCCGAATCAAGCCGAAAACATTTGCTCCCACTCTGCCGATGATTTGCCGATCACACACAGGTATATCGGCGTGCATGGCGGGGTGGTGTTAGGTTCGCCAATGAAACTTCTTGCTGAATCTGCCGAAGCAAGCATGTTTTGGATGGAGCGGCTCATTTAAAGGCAGCATGTATTTTTATTCATTCTCTGTGTTGTTGGGAGTGAGAGAGAGAGAGACACACAGAGCTGGGAGATTTACATATTTCATATTGACTGAGAGAGTTGTTGTGTATTGGGAGAGTTTTGTCCTGTGTTGTTTTGTTAACATCTTTGAATTGTTTTCACTTTGTAAGTGTTCAGCGTGATTGTCTTTAAATTTATTTTTTGTTCTTTGTGAGTGCTAGAGGTATGGCCGCAAGGCGTGGGAAGAGTGATGCTGGTGTGAGTGGTACTGGTAGTCATGTGAGTATGCCTCTGAGTGAACCTAGGATTCAGGGGAGTGCTGTTGCTGTGAGTGTGACTGGTGTTGCTGGAAGTGTGAGTGGTGTTGCTGTGAGTGTGAGTGCTGGTGGTGGCTCTGTTGCTGGTGCTTCTGGGGTGTCTGTTGCTGGTGCTGCTGGGGTATCTGGTGGTGGGGTGGTTGCTGGTGGCCCGCATTTGGAGTCTCTTCCATTGGAAGAAGGAGAGTCCAGGCAGCAGCAGCCAAGCTCTGGGCCTGCACGTGTTCGGAAGAAACGTGTGGAGCGGCCACGTAATCCTCAGTTCAATGAAGAGGAAAACAGAGTTCTTGTCACAGGGATTTTGGAGCACTATGACTCTCTGTATGGCCATTTACTACGTAAGTCTATCTTTGCATTGATAGTTCAAAGACATGTTATCCTAGGTCATGTGAGATGTCTTAATATCAAAATATTATTCTATAATATCTATCAATTAAAGTTAATTGTTACACACCTATTCCTTCATGCTTTAGAACGACCATAACAATCAGTCTAAAAAGTTTGCCAAAGTTCATAAAATATTCATGCAAGCTTCCTTACATTTGTATGTTTCCACGTAAATGCTCATGTGGTACACATAGTCCACCTAAACCAGCATGTTTGGTATCTCTTGGAACAGTTAGCAGTTTATGAAACTGATAGTTTTTATAATAATAATTAACGTCATATATTTTGTATGTATTTCAAGGGCGGACAAGTTCAGCATCCAGAAATGAAATGTGGGATCAAATAACAGTGGCTGTGTCTGCGTATGGGAATCATGTCAGGGACCAGGCGAATTGTCGCAAGAGATTCGATGATATCAGGGCAAACTTAAAGAAAAAAATTCAAGCACAACGGATGCATGTTTCTGGCACTGGAGGTGGGCCGCCAGCACAAGCTCTAATCTTAACTCCATTGGAGGAGCAGATGCGGGAAAAAATTCTTCCTGTTGTCGTGGAGGGTTTGCCAGGGGACAGAGATATCGGAATTTTTCGGCTTCATTTCCACCAGGTGACAAATGTTACTGTACTAGGCGTGTCGTAGGTTACAGTTCTTATCTATATTTCCGCTGCTACTTATACTTTCTTCCCAATATAAGCATACCTACATATACATATCTGTATATATGTCTCTCTCTATCTATCTATCTATCTATCTATCTATCTATCTATCTATCTATCTATCTATCTATCTTTAAATCTAGTTGATATACAATACTAGTTGATATACAAGAATACAATAATGTGTGTGTTGTGTGTGTTGTGTGTGTTGTGTGTGTTGTGTGTGTTGTGTGTGTTGCGTGTGTTGCGTGTGTTGCGTGTGTTGCGTGTGTTGTGTGTGTTGTGTGTGTTGTGTGTGTTTGGAAACATGTATTGGGTCAGCTATCGTGGATGTCATCATTATGAGTAAAAATACACAACTTGACCAGCATGAAGGGATTATGTGTAATGAGCTTCCAAATAACACACACTGCAACCTTCTACCGTACAAAGCATTCAACATGTTTACCCTATAGTTGAAAGCTGAATGTATGTGTGAATCTTTGTACAAACAATGGGTTAACATGCATAACCACAAAGCACATCCGCACTCATTGTTTGTCACAGTAATGTATAACTTCGTTATACTGTGTCTGTGCACACAAATGCCTAATTCACTTTTTCATGTACAGCACCGACATTGTTTATTGCACTAAATCACGACGGCACGCCGAGATCTACCCCAGCTGCCGCCAGTAACAACCGCGCGCCGCCGCGTTTCCCCCACGCACCCCCCTCCACTTCGCGCACAATTTACCTCCCTTCCCGACCCCGTACCCGGCTCCTGCTCTGCCCCTCTGCTTCCCCGCACCCCCGCTTACCTTCATTTGATCTCCAGGGGTGTCGGGGAAGCCTGGGGAAGCCGGGGAAGACGGGGAAGCCGGGCGCGCATGTTACTGTGACGTCACAGTGCGCCGCCACGCGCCGCGGCTACCCGCTTCCCAGCCGCATGGAGCCGGCGGCTTTTGCTTCAATAAGCAATGTCGCTACTGTATGTGTTGATACATATATACATATAATATAATATATATTATATATATATTATATGTGTATCAACACATACATGAAAATATATATATATATATTATATGCATAATGTATGTTTCACCTATAAACAGGCCATTACTGCCTAATCAAGTCTTGCATGGAAGGAGAACATAAGTAATTTGCACAAACACATTTCGTTATGTTTTATTAAAGCTCTTTTTTCGCTTCATGTAGTATAATGAAAGCATAAATAGGAACATGTACCATAGGGTATTTAATTGTGTTCATATGTAGCTCACTTCAGATTTGTATTTCGCTCATGTACTGGTGTGTTAAACCAGCTGCAATTAATACGTAATCACAGCATAGAGGTGAACAGAGGGGGTGGGGTTGGGCACAGAGCCAGATCACGGGGTCATGGTAGGGTCAAGTCTTGTGGGACAGCTTACAGGTGGTAGAACCAAATAAAAGGTCAGGGTGGTGTCACGTCTTGGGGGAGGGACTACAGTTGTTACAAGCTGACAAGGTGAATAGAAGTTAATCACATTCATTTGAAATGGTAAATATCAGAATACTTTCACCCACCAGGCCACTATATATGAAAACGTACGTTAGTCATTCGTTCACTCATATCTTCTTTTTACCTTATAGATACGCTACCTTATCACAACAGTACCATCTGTGAGCGACACACTGCATGTGTTGATGAGTGTCAGCCACATTGAGCGCTACACCTGCTTCTCTTAAATGTTCACACAGATCACTAAAAACATTCATTCACATTTCCACAATTAGGTACTGAATTATAAGCAGAGTCAACTTTGCTGTCATGGTAGTGATGTACATTATTATTGTTAGATTACTACACAACATATGCAGTGTATGTACAACAGAACACTTAATTTTACAACGCATTCCTGCATGAACATTGTATGTTGTATGGTGTTTAAAATAAATGTGCCAATTAGGTTGACATGTACATTTATGTTAAGATGGATAATGTACGGGTTGGCAGAACCATATCATTGTCATTTTGTTATGTCATGCTGATATTTAGCCATAAATACTCCCACTACACAAACTTCATGTTAATTATGTACACATGTTAATAAAATTCTGATGTTATTCTTCTATATAGTTGCTCCTGCAGCTCTTGTGACACCTGACACTGAACATGTCTCATCACCTGTCTGTCAGGATCGCCTAGACCTCCTACCTAGCCATAGCTTCCTTGTCCACTGGGTGTGCTGCTGCCTTCTGTTGGCTCTGGGTTCCTCTGTCTGTCTGTCTTCTTGTTGCTCCTCTCTCTGTCCTTTATAGCTTGCTTCCTGTCTGTTGTGTTTGCCTTTGCTTGAAGTCAGATTCCTAATGCTCATGCTTCTGATATCCTGATCTGTTTTCTGTACCTGTACCATAGAAGTCTGTTCACAGTAAAAGCCCTTGCTTGTAATCTGGCTTGTCCCTGTTTGTTCCTTTTCTCAGTCACTGCCCCCAGACCTGTCCTTGCTCCCCTGTCCTGTTCCAGTCTCCTCATTGCTGACCTCTGCTTGTTACCTGACTTCGCTACCTGCCGCCTGCCTCGGACCCCTGCTTGTTACCTGACTTCGCTACCTGCTGCCTGCCTCGGACCCCTGCTTGTTACCTGACTTCGCTACCTGCCGCCTGCCTCGGACCCCTGCTTGTGACCCCTACTACGCTCGTGCTGTTCCGGCCACCGAGATCCTACCCACCACAGGAGTCTCCCGTGACAGAAAGCAAAGGCCACTTCTGGATCTCGCTGGAACAGATTCTCTGCCTTCCTGCTTCAGCAGACCCCATCCGCTTGGAGGAAGATAAGTACTTTTATTTTGTTTTTTGAAATCCCAGTTGGGAATCTGAAGGTTTTGTTGCTGCAAAGGTTTCTGCAGGGTTTTTTGTGCCACTTTCTCCCTGAGAAGAATTCCTTTAAAAAAAAAAAAAAAAAACCCTCCCTGCAGTACCTGTTTTTGCCATTTTCAGACTTTTATTACCTGGACAAGAATTGTCTCTGCATTGTGGCTGGGCGCAGATTTTCAAACTCACATTTCTATTTAAGACAGTTACCTTGATTTACTGCTTTCCCTGGTTGGACCACTGCTGTTCACAGGGTCCACATTTCAAAAGACAAAAGTGCTCCCATTATTTTGTTGCTGCATGCTTTGATTTTCTTGCATCTATAGTTTTTCATATGATTGGTTCTAAGGTTTCAGGTTTACCTGCAAGTTCCCCTAAAGTGTGTTTCTCTGCAACATATGATATCCCTACGCCTGATATCAAAGGTTTCAGATTTGACTGCAGGGTTCTCTGTCTGATATTCCTATGTCCGATGTCAAAACTTTCAAATCTAATTACAAGTTTTCTCTGTATTAGTTTCCCGCTGTCTATGATATTTCTATGCCTGATATCTAAAGTTTCAGATTCAACTGCAGGTTTTCTTTGTCTATATGATATCCCTACGCCTGATGCCTAAAGATTCAGATNNNGTAACTGCAGGTTCTCCTCTGTCTAATATGATATCCCTACTCCGCCTGATGCCTAAAGATTCAGATGTAAACTGCAGGTTCTTCTTGTCTATATGAATATCCCTACGCCTGATGCCTAAAGATTCAGATGTAACTGCAGGTTCTCTTTGTCTATATGATATCCCTACACCTGATGCCTAAAGATTCAGATATAACTACAGGTTTCTTGTCTACTGTGTTTTTTTTCCTTTGCATTTATAAATCTCTGTGACTGATGCTAAAGTCTCAAAGGGTCAGCTCTCCTATCTTGTGTCTCTCTGTGTCTAATATTCCTGTTGTTCATTCTATGCTTCTGTTTTAAAAACACATTTCCTCTTTACTGGTTTCTTGGGGAAGTGTGGTTTAATTATGGCTCCCACTCAAATAGTCTTGAGCAGTAAATGTGAACACTGTACCACTGATTCTTCAGAACTTCTCAAAGCAAGGAAGAAGAATAAAAAAAGGGAGGCATTACTGTGGAAGTTGCAGAAAAAATTAAGAATGAAAATTTAACCTCAGAGTCTGCATTTGATGAAAGAGATATGCTGCAGCTTAAGGCACTCACAGACGTATCCCAAGAATAGTGGAAGAAAAGAAAGATGCCCCTCTTCGAACGCTTCATCAAAGCCGCACAGAAAGCGATTGATTGTCTTTATGAACTTAGATAAGGAGCAAGAACCAAGACTGCACTACATACTGTCTATCTTCAGCAATTGCTAAGTGGTTTCTCCAGGAAAAGAAGAGAGCAGTTGGAGATGGGACGGGTATCCTGTCAAGTAAGCTGGAGAAGGCCTATGCTGAAATGCGCAGTACCAAGAGTTTTCATCGGCTCAATTGTGCGCAAAACTGGAAGCCTGTGAGGAGAAGAATTGCCACTTCAACACAGAACTACATTTTTGAGAGAGATCTTCAAAGGGTTAAATAGGATTTTGAAATGTTAACCCGGAGTGCAAGAATCTCTATGTCCAAGTCAGTGAAGGAGATAAGAACTCCATGAATTAGGAGAGGAGAAGAAACAGTTGGCCCAGGAAAAGTTTGACGCAGACACACTGCAGAATGCAGAGAAATGCTGCAAGAAGAACGTGTCTCCCTGGAGCGGCGCACACAAACAGAAAATTCTGCGAAGTCAGCTGCAAGACTCGTGCACAGTCTTGCAGGACATGAGGAAATGGGTGAATCTGAAGAAAAGCACGAGTTCTCAGGAAGAAAGTTTCCAGACTGCCTACAAGATAAGATGCTGGAAGAGTATCTGAGTACCCATTGTGTCCCCAAGAACAGCATGAGGAGCTGAAGGTCACACTGAGCATAACCAAGCCAGGCCTCGCTGGAGGAGGAGCTTAGAGCCCAGGTAACCCTATATAGAGGGAACACAAGGCGGTCCAGAGACTGAAACAAGAGTGGAGGAGCAAGACACTGCTCCCATCTCTAACAGTCAGTACAACCCAGAGAAAGAGAACCTGGAAAAGGCGCAGCTGAGACCTTGACAAAGGAATTGTCAGAGCTCCAAGTCGTAATGAGGGATGCATGGAAGCAAGCTCAAAATGATCACAGTAAAGAGATGAAAGCCCTGAATGGAAAATTGCAAAATGCACTAACCGGGGTCTCTCGCTGAGGAGTGGAAATTGCAGCAACGCCTAAAGATGGAAGAGCTAAAGCTAACAGCTGAACACACATCTCAGCAACTCACAGCGCTGCAGGCGCAGATCACTGAGCTCAAGACACAGCTTGCCAAAAAGGAGGAGAGAGAGAAGGTGTCAGTCTTTCAAGTGGCTGGCCTCTGACACTGCTCGCTATGAGGTCAAAATTGGGCCGATGCCTGCAAATTATTGGACCACACAGCCTGTGATAAGGTTCGGCTGCAGCTGGAGCTGGACAAGGCCGGGAGGCGTGACCGGCAGCTGCAGATCAGAAAAGAAGAAGCTGAACTGACAACTGCCTTGAGTGGGAAAAGAAGTGCAGAAGGACAGCTTCAAGAGCTGAAAATTCAAATATGCTGGTCTTTTCATTGGTTGATGCCACGAAACGGCAGTCGCAAAGGAGACCATGGTGAGCCAACTCTGTGTCCCCCACTGACTCATGTGGAAAAGCTGCACCCGTCCTTGTTGCCCACGTTCCTGAATCTCTGCCCCTGCTTTTGGGTTGAACGCACCCATTCGGAGGTTCCATGCCGCACCCAATGTACCCTGTGAAGTACCCTCTACTCACTGACAAGCCACCAGAGGTGGGTCAACTTGAGTTGCCGGTTTCATCAAGGCCTCCGGAAAGACCTGGAGGATCGTCTGGAGAACGCTCTTGAGAGGGGGATTAATGTCCAGGATCGCCTAGACCTCCTACCTAGCCATAGCTTCCTTGTCCACTGGGTGGCTGCTGCCTTCTGTTGGCTCTGGGTTCCTCTGTCTGTCTGTCTTCTTTGTTGCTCCTGTCTCTGTCCTTTATAGCTTGCTTCCTGTCTGTTGTGTTTTGCGTTTGCTTTGAAGTCAGATTCCTAATGCTCATGCTTCTGATATCCTGATCTGTTTTCTGTACCTGTACCATAGAAGTCTGTTCACGTAAAAGCCCTTGCTGGTAATCTGGCTTGTCCCTGTTTGTTCCTGTTCTCAATCCCTGCCCCCAGACCTGTCCTTGCTCCCCTTGTCCTGTTCCCAGTCTCCTCGTTGCTGACCTCTGCTTGTTACCTGATTTTGCTACCTGCCGCCTGCCTGGACCCCTGCTTGTTACCCTGACTTCGCTACCCTGCCGCCTGCCTTCGGACCCCTGCTTGTTACCTGACTTCGCTACCTGCCGCCTGCCTCGGACCCCTGATTGTGACCCTACTACGCTCATGGCTGTTCCAGGCCACAGAGATCCTACCGCCACAGGATCTCCCGTGACACTGTCTCATCAAGGTCATCATCAAGCATGGAAGGTAAGTGTAATGAGGTGTAGCACATCTAATGTGTTCATTTGTAGAATTTCATTTGCCATGCAAAATAAATGCCTTTCACATGAATGAAATCACATCAGTTATTGTCACAGAAAATGTAGTGTTTAATGAAAACATGTATTGTGTGTGTTGTCAACTATCACTAGGAGTTGTGAGGATACAACACCCTTTCATTTACATTCTTCGTTTCACACTAGTCAAACATCATTGTTACTCTATCAAGCATCATCTTTTAATTGGACACAAATTATAATTATGGAAACATGTTATGTGTTTCCACTATTGACAACTATCATTATAATGAAAAACAATTGACATTTTCCCATGGCAGTTCATAATGTCTTTCTTTTCCTTTATTTTGTTAGACACCCAGATGTTGCCACTCAAGGACAATATTCACATCAGTGACCATGAAGATGTGGTTGACCTCCTGGATTTACACAGATTCCATCCCCCAGCAAGCTCCAACATCTCCCACAGCCCACACAAAGTGAATATATTTTATGTCAACCAGAGCGCTATTGGCGTGGCAATTGTATATAACAAGAGACAGGGGTCCCAACGCTGCATCCAATTGACAAAACACCATAGAGTAAATACTTCAATATATTAAATAATTGGTATTTGGTTAACCCCTTTGGCCAAGCTTCATAAGCCTGCATACCAACGTCAAGGTTATAACCAAGATAATGCAGGTCCTACACTACACGTAGTGAACCCTTCCCCTTACATCTATGTGACCCATTAATGGTCTTGTGGTGGGTGTGGGAGTTTGAGCTTGCTGGGAATCTGTGTTAACCTATGTCTCTTTTGGAGGCTGTGCCCAGACTCCCTCCACAGCTCAATCTCACCCCCCTTCACTTCACCCTTTACGAAGTTGGAATGGGTCATTCACTTGCTTGCTGAGGCAAGACCCATTAGGTTCCTCTCTCTCACAGAGGTAAGGGAAGGGTTCACAGTGTATGTGTAGGCCGCATTATCTTGGTTATACCTTGACTTGGTATGCAGGCTTATGACGCCTTTGGCCAAAGGGTTAACCAAATACCAAGTATTTTATTATTATTGAAGTATTTTACTCTAGTGTTTTGTCAATTGGATGCAGCGTTGGGCACCCCCTGTCTCTTGTTATATACAATTGCCAAACCTCAGGATAGCGCTCTGGTTGACATAAATATATATTCAACCTTGTGGTGGGTGTGGGAGTTTGAGCTTGCTGGGAATCTGTGTTAACCTATGGCCCTTTTGGAGGCTGTGGCACCCTCCTCCCAGACTCACTCTCCCCCTTCACCCTTTCAACTTAGTTGTGGAGTCATTTCACTTGCTGCAGGAACAAGACCCATTATGGTTCCCCTCTCACAGAGGTAAGGGGAAGGGTTACAGTGTAGTGTAGGACCTGCATTACTTGGTTATACCTTGAACGTTGGTATGCAGCTTATGACGCCTTTGGCCAAAGGGTTTAACCAAATAACAAAGTATTTTATTATTATTGAAGTATTTTACTCTATGTGTTTTGTCAATTGGATGCAGCATTGGCACCCCCTGTCTCTTGTTACACTCCTGGATTAACACAGCATTCAGTCCTCCTGCTCGTGACACCTATCACTATTGCAGCTTTCTGAAGAACGAATCTGGGTGAAGAAAATCGTCGCCATTCAGAAATGATGTCAGTGTTTGAAAGGATGATTATCACTGAATGAAAGGATGCATGAAAGGTCAATATCAACAATGGTCTTAAATTCATAAAGTCATCATCCAAGTTCCTAAAGAAATCCAAATGTAAACAGGACATTACAAAGCACTAGTTCTCATGTAGCCAGCAAATCGTTGAGAAATAACAGCAAGAGAAACAACAATTCCACTTTACACCCCATCTGAGGATGATCTTTACATCTGCTACTTTTTCTCCTGAGTCCTCAGTTCTTCATTCCCAGTTCTGGATGATACCAGTACAGTAGTGTAAGTTCTGTGCAGGTCCCTGTCAACACCCAACCGCTTACATCTGTTCAAAAATCTGGAACCGACACCTACAAATGGAGCACTAAAATGAAAGTTAGGGCAACAATTACTACTAACCGCTTTTGGAAAAAGATTAAAACATCAAAACAAGACACTGCTCCACCATCACCTTGCAATGTTATCAACTGCTTCACAACTGCCACACGCCCACACCCTGCCCCCGAGTGGCACACCCACACCAGTGCCCCTGAAGTGCAACAGCCCACACCCAGTGCCACTGAAGTCCACAGCCCACACCACAGTAACCACCCTGAAGTGCAACAGCCCCACCCAGTGCCCACTGAAGTACCACAGCCCACACCCAGTGCCCCTGAAGGTGCAACACCCACAGCCCATGCCACTGAAATACCACAGCCCACACCCATGCCCCCGAGTGCAACACCCCCATACCCAGTGCCCTGAAGTACCACAGCCCACTTAGTGCCACTGAATTGCCACAGCCCACACCCAGTGGCCCCTGAAGTGCAACAGCCCACACCCAGTGCCACAGAACTGCCACAGGCCAATACAAAGTCGTACATTAAGGCCAGAGTAATTGGCAGAGGGAAAAGGCAAACACCAACAGCCAACAAGCAGGCCTGTGACTTGCTCTAAAAAGGATAACACAAATAAATAATCACTATTCACTTATTTGTTGGTGTCCTGGTGGTGTTTACTGCAGACTATTTCTTGCATAGTGTATGTACAGTATGATCATGTACAGATGCTTCATAACATTCAAGTATGTCCTTTGTACACATGAATGTTTAGAAATGCTCACTGACGTGAATTTAAGACGGTTACCTTGATTTACTGCTTTCCCTGGTTGGACCACTGCTGTTCACAGGGTCCTCATTTCAAAAGACAAGAGTGCTCCTATTATTTTGTTGCTGCATGCTTTGATTTTCTTGCATCTATAGTTTTTCATATGATTGGTTCTAAGGTTTCAGGTTTACCTGCAAGTTCCCCTAAAGTTTGTTTCTCTGCAACATATGATATCCCTACGATTGATATCAAAGGTTTCAGATTTGACTGCAGGGTTCTCTGTCTGATATTCCTATGTCCGATGTAAAAAGTTTCAAATCTAACTTCAAGTTTTCTCTGTATTAGTTTCCCGCTGTCTATGATATTTCTATGCCTGATATCTAAAGTTTCAGATTTAACTGCAGGTTTTCTTTGTCTATATGATATCCCTACGCCTGATGCCTAAAGATTCAGATATAACTACAGGTTTCTCTGTCTATGTTTTTTTTTCCTTGCATTTATAAATCTCTGTGACTGATGCTAAAGTCTCAAAGGGTCAGCTCTCCTATCTTGTGCCTCTCTGTGTCTAATATTCCTGTTGTTCATTC
The DNA here is from genome assembly GCA_036426205.1 of Ascaphus truei. Classification (NCBI taxonomy): domain Eukaryota; kingdom Metazoa; phylum Chordata; class Amphibia; order Anura; family Ascaphidae; genus Ascaphus; species Ascaphus truei. The sequence continues at coordinate 150,376 of WSYH01000364.1, forward strand.
TAATGCTTCTGTTTTAAAAACACATTTCCTCTTTACTGGTTTCTTGGGAAGTGTGGTTTAATTATGGCTCCCACTCAAACAGTCTTGAGCAGTAAATGTGAACACAGTACCACTGATTCTTCAGAACTTCTCAAAGCAAGGAAGAAGAAGAAAAAGAAGGGAGGCATTACTGTGGAAGTTGCAGAAGAAATTAAGAATGAAAATTTAACCTCAGAGTCTGCATTGGATGAAAGAGATATGCTGCAGCTTAAGGCAACTCACAGACATATCCCAAGAATAGTGGAAGAAAAGAAAGATGCCCCTACACAGACGCTTCAAGCCGCACAGAAAGCGATTGATTGTCTTTATGAACGTTTAGATAAGGAGCAAGAAGCCAAGACTGCACTACAAAGCTGTCTATCTTCAGCAATTGCTAAGTGTGTTCTCCAGGAGAAAGAAAGAGAGCAGTTGGAGAGGGACAGGGTAATCCTGTCAAGTAAGCTGGAGAAGGCCTATGCTGATAATGCGCAGTACCAGAGTTTCATGGCTCAAGTTGGCGCAAAACTGGAAGCCTCTGAGGAGAAGAATTGCCACTTCAACACAGAACTACGTTCTTTGAGAGAGATCTTCGAAGGGTTAAATAGCAGTTTTGAAATGGTAACCCAGGAGTGCAAGAATCTCTATGTCCAAGTCAGTGCAGGAGATAAGAAACTCCATGAATTAGGAGAGGAGAAGAAACAGTTGGCCCAGGAAAAGTTAGACATGCAGACAGCACTGCAGAATGCAGAGAGAATGCTGCAAGAAGAACGTGTCTCCCTGGAGCGGCGCACACAAACAGAAAATATGCTGCAGAGTCAGCTGCATGAACTGCGTGCACATCTGCAGGAAGAAAGTTTCCAGATTGCCTACAAGATAAAGATGCTGGAAGAGTATTTGTGTACCCAGTGTGTCCCCAAAGAACAGCATGAGGAGCTGAAGGTCACACTGAGCATAACCAGAGCCTCGCTGGAGGAGGAGCTTAGAGCCCAGGTAACCCTATATGAGAGGGAACACAAGGCGGTCCAGAGACTGAAACAAGAGTTGGAGGAGCAGAGACACTGCTCCATCTCTAACAGTCAGTACACCCAGGAGAAAGAAACCTGGAAAAGGCAGGCAGCTGAGACCTTGACAAAGGAATTGTCAGAGCTCCAAGACGTAATGAGGGATGCATGGAAGCAAGCTCAAAATGATCACAGTAAAGAGATGAAAGCCCTGAGTGGAAAATTGCAAAATGCACTCAACCAGGGGTCTCTCGCTGAGGAGTGGAAATTGCAGCAACGCCTAAAGATGGAAGAGCTAAAGCTAACAGCTGAACACACATCTCAGCAACTCACAGCGCTGCAGGCGCAGATCACTGAGCTCAAGACACAGCTTGCCAAAAAGGAGGAGAGAGAGAAGGTGTCAGTCTGTCAAGTGGCTGATCTGACACTGCGCTATGAGGTCAAAATGGCCGATGCCTGCAAATTATTGGACCACACAGCCCGTGATAAGGTTCGGCTGCAGCTGGAGCTGGACAAGGCTCGGGAGGCGTACCGGCAGCTGCAGATCAGAAAAGAAGAAGCTGAACTGACAACTGCCTTGAGTGGGAAAAGAAGTGCAGAAGGACAGCTTCAAGAGCTGAAAACTCAAATAGCTGGTCTTTCATTGGTTGATGCCACAAAACGGCAGTCGCATGAGGAGACCATGGTGAGCCAACTCTGTGTCCCCACTGACTCATGTAGAAAAGCTGCACCCGTCCTTGTTGCCCACGTTCCTGATATCTCTGCCCCTGCTTTTGGGTTGAACGCACCCATTCAGAGGTTCCTTGCCGCACCCAATGAACCTGTGGAGTACCCTCTGCCCACTGACAAGCCACCAGAGGTGGGTCACCTTGAGTCGCCGTTTCATCAAGGCCTCCGGGAAGAGCCTGGAGGATCGTCCGGAGAACGCTCTTGAGAGGGGGGAGTAATGTCAGGATCGCCTAGACCTCCTGCCTAGCCATAGCTTCCTTGTCCACTGGGTGTGCTGCTGCCTTCTGTTGGCTCTGGGTTCCTCTGTCTGTCTGTCTTCTTGTTGCTCCTGTCTCTGTCCTTTATAGCTTGCTTCCTGTCTGTTGTGTTTGCCTTTGCTTGAAGTCAGATTCCTGATGCACATGCTTCTGATATCCTGATCTGTTTTCTGTACCTGTACCATAGAAGTCTGTTCACAGTAAAAGCCCTTGCTGGTAATCTGGCTTGTCCCTGTTTGTTCCTGTTTCAGTCCCTGCACTCAGACCTGTCCTTGCTCCCCTGTCCTGTTCCAGTCTCCTCGTTGCCGACCTCTGCTTGTTACCTGACTTCGCTACCTGCCGCCTGCCTCGGACCTCTGCTTGTTACCTGACGTCGCTACCTGCCGCCTGCCTCGGACCTCTGCTTGTTTCCTGACTGCGCTGTCTGCCGCCTGCCTCGGACCCTCTGATTGTGACCCCTACTACGCTTCCTGCTGTTCCGGCCACCGAGATCCTACCCGCCACAGGAGTCTCCCATGACAGAAAGCAAAGGACACTTCTGGATCTCGCTGGAACAGAGTCTCTGCCTTCCTGCTTCAGCAGACCCAATCCGCTTGGAGGAAGATAAGTACTTTTTTTTTTTTTTTTAAATCCCAGTTGGGATCCTGAAGGTTTTGTTGCTGCAAAGGTTTCTGCAGGGTTTTTTGTTCCACTTTCTCCTTGAGAAGAATTCCCTTTTACAAAAAAAAAAAAAACCCTCCCTGCAGTACCTGTTTTTGCCATTTTCAGACTTTCATTAAATGGACAAGAATTGTCTCTGCATTGTGGGTGGGCCACTGCAGATTTTCAGACTCACATTTCTATTTAAGACGGTTACCTTGTTTTTGTGCCACCAATGTGAAGATTGGGACAACGATGGGCCGTTTCCCGGTTAGCGGATATGGCTGCAGACAGAATAGAGTTGTCCATGGAAGCAATTTGTTTGGAAGGCTGGGGCAAAAGTTTAGGAACTTAGGATTATGCAGTAAGCGCCTAAAACCAGTGCACTCGCAAGTGAACCTTATCGGCATGATTATGCGATTTTCCTCGCCGTATGCAAGAAGTGAGAATTCCTGCGAACAAGCCGAAAACATTTGCTCCCACTATGCCGATGATTTGCCGAGCACACACAAGGTATATCGGCGGCATGGCGGGGTCAAGGGTTAGGTCGCCCAATGAACTCTTGCTGACTCTGCCGAAGCAAGCAGGTTTAGGAGGGATCGGCTCAGAAAAGCGCTGTCTTTAATCATTATCTGTGTTGTGGAGGGGAGAGCGAGAGACACCAGAGGTGGGAGATTTACATATTTCATATGGCTGAGGAGGTGTGGTGTATTGGGAGAGTTTTGTCCTGTGTTGTTTTGTTCATCTTGAATTGTTTTCAATTTGTCGTGTTAGCGTGATTGTCTTGAAATTTATTTTTTGTTCTTGTGCAGGGCTAGAGTATGGCCGCAAGGCAGTGGAAGGATTGATGCTGGTGTTGAGTTGGGTACTGGTGTCATGTGGATGCCTCTGAGTGAACCTAGGATTCAGGGCGAGTGCTGCTGCTTGTGAGTGTGGACTGGTGTGCTGGAAGTGTGAGGGTGTTGCTGTGCGTGTGTGAGTGTGGCTGTGGCTTGTTGCTGGTGCTTCTGGGGTTGTTGTTGTGGTGTGTGGGTATCTGGTTGGTGGGGTGGTTGCTGGTGGCCGCATTTGAGTCTCATTCCAGATTGGAAGAAGGAGAGTCCAGGCAGCCAGCAAGCCAAGCTCTGGCATGCAAGTAGTCGATCGAACTTTCGGAAGAGCACGGGGAGCGGGCCACGAATCCTCAGTTCAATGAAGAGGAAACCAGAGTTTCTGTGTCACGGGATTTGGAGCATATGATCTCTGTCAGGGCCATTTACTACGAAGTCATTTTGCATTGATAGTTCCAAGACATGTTATCTAGGTAATGTGAGATGTCTATATCAAAAATAGATTCTATCTATCTATCAATACGTTAATGTTACCCCCCACCTTTCTTATGCTTTAGAGACCATAACAATCAGTTCTAAAAGTTGACAAAGTTCTAAAATATTTAGCACCAGCTTCCTTACATTTTGTATGTTTCCACGTAAATGTCATGTGGACAATATAGTCGACCTAACCAGGCTGTGGTATCTATTGGAACAGTAGCAGTATGAACTGCTAGTTTTTATAATAATATTAACGTCATATATTTTGGATGATTTCAGGGCGGACCAGTTCAGCATCCAGAAATGAAATGTTGGGGATCAAATAACAGGTGGCTGTGTTGGTTATGGGAAGATGTCAGGGAACCAGGCGAATTGTCGCAAGAGATTGCGATGTGCAGTCAGGGCAAACTTAAAGAAAAAAATTACAAGCACAGGGATGCATGTTCTGGCAACTGGATGTCGGGCCGCAGCACAAGCTCTAATCTTAACTCCAGTGAGGAGCAGATGCGGGAAAAAAAAAAAGTCTTCATGTTGTCCGTGGAGGGTATTGCCACAGGGGACAGAGAGAGCGGAAAATTATTTCGCTCTTCATTTCACCAGGTGGACAAAAGTTACGGTACTAGGCGAGGGGGTCGTCAGGTTACCAGTTCTTATCTGTATCTTCCGTGCTAATTTTATACTGTCTTCCCCAATATAAGCCATACCTAAAATTATAAATCTTGTTATATAGGTATCTTCTCTATTATATAGCTATCTAGTCTATCTAGCTATTATCTATATCTATCTATTACTTTAAACATCAGTGATATAAAATAATAGTTGATATATACAAGGAATACAAATAAGGTGTGTGTTGTGGGTTGTGGGGTTGTGGGTGTGTGGTGTTGTGTGTGTTGAGTGTGGTGAGTTTAGGTGTTGCGTGGTTTGCGCCTCTGTGTTGTGTGTGTGTGTGTGTTGTGTGTGTTTGGAACATGTATGGGGTCAGCTATCTGTGGGTTATCCATTATGAGTAAAAATACACAACTTGACACATGAAGGGATTTGGAGTATTGAGCTCCCAAGAGAACACACACTGCAACGTCCTACCGTACAAAGATTCAGACATGTTTCCATAGTGAAGCTGAATGATGTAGTGATGCAATCTTTGTACAAACAATGGGTGTTAACAGGACAACCAAACGACCACATCCGCACTCATGGTGGTCACAGTAATGATAATTTGGTAACTGGTCGTGCACACAAAGCATAATTACTTTTTCATGTACGACAGCACGCGACATTGTTTGCCACTAAATTCACGACGGCAAGCCGAGGAGGATATACCGCCAGCTGCCGCCAAAGAGAAGTAGACAACCGCGCGCCGGCCGCGTTTCCCCCAAGCAACCCCCTCCACTTCGGGCACAAATTGTTACCTCCCTTCCGACCCGTACCCGGCTCCTGCTCTGCCCTCTGCTCCCGCACCCCGCGTTACCTTCAGTTGATCTCGCAGGGTGTCGGGGAAGCTTGGGAAGCGCGGGAAGAACGGGCGCGCCAGGGCGGTGCGCAGTTACGTGAGGTCACAGAGCTAATGCGCGCACGCGCCCGAGGCTACCCGCTTCCCAGCCGCATGGAGAGCGCGGCTTTGCTTAAATAAGCAAGTGTCGCTTACTGTAATGTGTTGATGTTAAATAATACATAGAATATAATAGATATTGTTACTATTATCATGTGTATCAACACATGAATGAAAATATATATATATATATAAGTCTCTATGTATAACACAGACATAGAAAAATATATAGATATATATATAGTATATATATATATATTATAAATATATATAATATTAGAAGCTTAGTCATAGGTCTGTTTCACCTATAACAGGGCCGTACTGCTAATCAAGTCTGGCATGGAAGGAGAACATAAGTAATTTGCACAACACCACATTTCGTCTGTTTTATTAAAGCTCTTTTTTCGCTTAGGTAGTATAATGAAAGATGTTAAATAGGAACATGTACCATAGGGTCTGGTAATGTGATCATATGTAGTCACTTGCAGATTTGTATTTCAGCTCTGTACTGGTGTGTAAACCAAGCTGCAATTAATACGTAAGATCACAAGCATAGAGGTGCACAGAGGGGGGTGGGGGTTGGGCACGAGCAGAATCCGGGGTCATGGTGGTCAAGTCTTGTGGGGACGCTTACAGGTTGGTAGAAACCAATAAAAGGTCAGGGTGGTTGTCAGTCTTGGGGGAGGGGGGACTAAAGGTGTACAAAGCTGACCAGGTGAATAGAAGTTAATCACATTCATTTGAAAATGGTAAGATATCGATACTTTCACCCACCAGGGCCAGCATATATGAAAACGGTACGTTAGTCATTGTTCCACTCATATCTTCTTTTTCCCCTTATAGATACGCTTTACCTTATCACAACCGACCATTGGCGGGACACACTGCATGGTTGATGAGATGTCAGCACATGAGAGTACCATGCTTCTCTAAAAGTTACCACAGATCACTAACAACTTCATTCAACATTCCACAATAGGTACTGCATTATAAGCAGAGTCAAACCTGTTGCTGTCATGGTCGGGAGCTTGTAACTTATTATTGTTAGATATACAAACATGCTGCGTGGAGGTGTCCACAGACACTTCAATTTTAATCCAGCATTCCTGCATGAGACATTGTATGTTGTATGGTGGTTTAAAATAAATGTGCCCAATTAGGTTGACATTTGGGTAATATGGTAAGATGGATAATGTACGGGTGGCAGAACATATCATTGTATTTTGTTATGTCATGCTGATATTTAGCCATAAATACTCCCACTTACACAACGTCATGTTAATTATGTACAACATGTACTAAAATTCTGATGTTCTTGCTTCTATCTAGTTGCTCCTGCAGCTCTTGGGACACTGACACTGAACATGTCTCATCACCTGTCGTGAGGATCGCCTAGACTCCTACCAGGCATAGCTTCCTGTCCAACTGGGTGTGCTGCTGCCTTCTGTTGGCTCTGTGGTTCCTTGTCACTGTCTGTCTTCGGTTGGCTCTCTCTTCTGTCCTTTAGCTTGCTCCTGTCTGTGGTTGCGTTGCCTTGAATCAGAATTCCTAATGCTCATGCTTCTGATCTGACTCGTGTTTCTGTACCTGGTAACCATAGAAAGGTTCTACGATTCACAGTAAAAGCCCTTTGCTTAATCTGGTCTGTGCCCTGTTTGTTCCTTTTAGTGTCAATTGCCCCAGGACTGTCCTTGCTCCCCTGTGCTGTTTCCAAGTTCCTCGGATTGCTGACCTCTGCTGGTGTTACCGACTTTGCTATCCTGCCGCCTGCCTTCGGACCCCATGTTACCTGGACGTTCGCTGACCTGCGCCTGCCTGGACCCCTGCTTGTACTGACTTGTACGGCCGCCCGCTCGGACCCCGGCTTGTGACCCTAACTACGCTCGTGCTGTTCCGGATCCACCGATCCTACCCCACCACAGGAGTTCTCCGTGAGCGAAAGCAAGGCCACTTCTGGATTCTTCGCGGAACAGATTCTCTGCCTATTCTGCTTCGCATGCAGGACCCGCCATCAGCGGCTTGGAGGGAAGATAAGTACTTTTATTTGTGTTTTTTGAAATGCCCAGTTGGGAATCTGACAGGTGGTTTGTGGCTACAAAGGTTTCTGCGGGTGTTTTTTGTGCCACTGGTTTCCCTTGAGAAGAATTCTCTTTACCAAGAAAAAAAAAAAAACCCGGGTCCGCATCGTACCTGTTTTTTGCCATATTGTCCAGAACTTTTATTACCGCTCGGACAAGACATTGCTCTTGCAGTGTGGCTGTGGCGCCTAGAGTTGTTCAAACTCACATTTCTACTCGTAAATGACAGCATTACCTGCGATCGTGATGTCATACTGCTTCGCATTCTGGCTGTGTGAGTGTTGCATGGGCAGCAGAGTGTTGAAGTCAGTCCACGCAATTTCAAAACGACAAAAAGGTGCTCACCTTTAGTTTGTTGCATGCTTTAGTTTTTCTTGCATCTAATTTTCATAGATTGGTTCTCAAGGTGTCAGGTTTACTGAAGTTCCCCTAAAAGTGGGTTTTCTCGTGCAACATATGATTCCCTACGCCGATATCAAAGGTTTCCAATTTGACTGCAGGGTTGGCTTCTGTCTGATAGTGTACTATGTCCGAATGTCAAAACTTTCAAATCTAATACAAGTTTTCTCTGTATTAGTTGTCGCCAGCTGTCTATAGCTTTCTATGCTGATATCAAAGTTTCAATTACACTGACAGGTGTTTCTTTGTCTATAGAATATCCTACGAGCCTGATCCTAAAGATTCAGAGGTAACTAGGGTTTCTTATTCTCTGTCTATATGGTATCCGCTACGCCTGATGCCGTAAGATTCAGATGTAACTGCAGGTTCTCTTTGTCTATATGATATCCCTACACCTGATGCCTAAAGATTCAGATATAACTACAGGTTTCTCTGTCTATGTTTTTTCCTTGCATTTATAAATCTCTGTGACTGATGCTAAAGTCTCAAAGGGTCAGCTCTCCTATCTTGTGTCTCTCTGTGTCTAATATTCCTGTTGTTCATTCTAATGCTTCTGTTTTAAAAACACATTTCCTCTTTACTGGTTTCTTGGGAAGTGTGGTTTAATTATGGCTCCCACTCAAATAGTCTTGAGCAGTAAATGTGAACACTGTACCACTGATTCTTCAGAACTTCTCAAAGCAAGGAAGAAGAATAAAAAGAAGGGAGGCATTACTGTGGAAGTTGCAGAAGAAATTAAGAATGAAAATTTAACCTCAGAGTCTGCATTTGATGAAAGAGATATGCTGCAGCTTAAGGCAACTCACAGACGTATCCCAAGAATAGTGGAAGAAAAGAAAGATGCCCCTATTCAGACGCTTCAAGCCGCACAGAAAGCGATTGATTGTCTTTATGAACGTTTAGATAAGGAGCAAGAACCAAAGACTGCACTACATAGCTGTCTATCTTCAGCAATTGCTAAGTGTGTTCTCCAGGAGAAAGAAAGAGAGCAGTTGGAGAGGGACAGGGTAATCCTGTCAAGTAAGCTGGAGAAGGCCTATGCTGATAATGCGCAGTACCAGAGTTTCATGGCTCAAGTTGGCGCAAAACTGGAAGCCTGTGAGGAGAAGAATTGCCACTTCAACACAGAACTACATTCTTTGAGAGAGATCTTCAAAGGGTTAAATAGGAGTTTTGAAATGTTAACCCAGGAGTGCAAGAATCTCTATGTCCAAGTCAGTGAAGGAGATAAGAAACTCCATGAATTAGGAGAGGAGAAGAAACAGTTGGCCCAGGAAAAGTTAGACATGCAGACAGCACTGCAGAATGCAGAGAGAATGCTGCAAGAAGAACGTGTCTCCCTGGAGCGGCGCACACAAACAGAAAATATGCTGCAGAATCAGCTGCAAGAACTGCGTGCACATCTGCAGGACATGAAGGAGAAATGGGTGAATGCTGAAGAAAAGCAGCGAGTTCTGCAGGAAGAAAGTTTCCAGACTGCCTACAAGATAAAGATGCTGGAAGAGTATCTGAGTACCCAGTGTGTCCCCAAAGAACAGCATGAGGAGCTGAAGGTCACACTGAGCATAACCAGAGCCTCGCTGGAGGAGGAGCTTAGAGCCCAGGTAACCCTATATGAGAGGGAACACAAGGCGGTCCAGAGACTGAAACAAGAGTTGGAGGAGCAGAGACACTGCTCCATCTCTAACAGTCAGTACACCCAGGAGAAAGAGACCTGGAAAAGGCAGGCAGCTGAGACCTTGACAAAGGAATTGTCAGAGCTCCAAGTCGTAATGAGGGATGCATGGAAGCAAGCTCAAAATGATCACAGTAAAGAGATGAAAGCCCTGAATGGAAAATTGCAAAATGCACTCAACCAGGGGTCTCTCGCTGAGGAGTGGAAATTGCAGCAACGCCTAAAGATGGAAGAGCTAAAGCTAACAGCTGAACACACATCTCAGCAACTCACAGCGCTGCAGGCGCAGATCACTGAGCTCAAGACACAGCTTGCCAAAAAGGAGGAGAGAGAGAAGGTGTCAGTCTTTCAAGTGGCTGGCCTGACACTGCGCTATGAGGTCAAAATGGCCGATGCCTGCAAATTATTGGACCACACAGCCTGTGATAAGGTTCGGCTGCAGCTGGAGCTGGACAAGGCCCGGGAGGCGGACCGGCAGCTGCAGATCAGAAAAGAAGAAGCTGAACTGACAACTGCCTTGAGTGGGAAAAGAAGTGCAGAAGGACAGCTTCAAGAGCTGAAAATTCAAATAGCTGGTCTTTCATTGGTTGATGCCACGAAACGGCAGTCGCAAGAGGAGACCATGGTGAGCCAACTCTGTGTCCCCACTGACTCATGTGGAAAAGCTGCACCCGTCCTTGTTGCCCACGTTCCTGATATCTCTGCCCCTGCTTTTGGGTTGAACGCACCCATTCGGAGGTTCCATGCCGCACCCAATGTACCTGTGAAGTACCCTCTACTCACTGACAAGCCACCAGAGGTGGGTCAACTTGAGTTGCCGTTTCATCAAGGCCTCCGGGAAGAGCCTGGAGGATCGTCTGGAGAACGCTCTTGAGAGGGGGGAGTAATGTCAGGATCGCCTAGACCTCCTACCTAGCCATAGCTTCCTTGTCCACTGGGTGTGCTGCTGCCTTCTGTTGGCTCTGGGTTCCTCTGTCTGTCTGTCTTCTTGTTGCTCCTGTCTCTGTCCTTTATAGCTTGCTTCCTGTCTGTTGTGTTTGCGTTTGCTTGAAGTCAGATTCCTAATGCTCATGCTTCTGATATCCTGATCTGTTTTCTGTACCTGTACCATAGAAGTCTGTTCACAGTAAAAGCCCTTGCTGGTAATCTGGCTTGTCCCTGTTTGTTCCTGTTCTCAATCCCTGCCCCCAGACCTGTCCTTGCTCCCCTGTCCTGTTCCAGTCTCCTCGTTGCTGACCTCTGCTTGTTACCTGACTTTGCTACCTGCCGCCTGCCTCGGACCCCTGCTTGTTACCTGACTTCGCTACCTGCCGCCTGCCTCGGACCCCTGCTTGTTACCTGACTTCGCTACCTGCCGCCTGCCTCGGACCCCTGCTTGTGAACCCTACTACGCTCATGCTGTTCCAGCCACAGAGATCCTACCCGCCACAGGAGTCTCCCGTGACACTGTCTCATCAAGGTCATCATCAAGCATGGAAGGTAAGTGTATGAGGTGTAGCACATCTAATGTGTTCATTTGTAGAATTTCATTTGCCATGCAAAATAAATGCCTTTCACATGTAATGAAATTCACATCAGTTATTGTCACAGAAAATGTAGTGTTTAATGAAAACATGTATTGTGTGTGTTGTCAACTATCAGCTAGGAGTTGTGAGGATACAACAACCTTTCATTCATTCTTCTTTCACACTGAGTCGAAACATCATTGTTACTTCAAGCATCATCTTTTAATTGGACACAAATTAATAATTATGGAAACATGTTATGTGTTCCACTATGAGAACAACTATCATTATAATGAAAAACAATTGACATTTCCATGGCAGTTCATAATGTCTTTCTTTATTTGTAGAACCAGATGTTGCCACTCAAGGACAAATTCACTCAAGTGACCATGAAGATGTTGACACTCCTGGATTAACACAGATTCCCAGCAAGCTCAAACTCCCACACCCACCACAAAGTGAATATATATTTATGTCAACCAGAGCGCTATTGAGCGTGGCAATTGTATATAACAAGAGACAGGGGGTGCCCAACGCTGCATCCAATTGACAAAACACATAGAGTAAAATACTTCAATAATAATAAAATACTTGGTTATTTGGTTAACCCTTTGGCCAAAGGCGTCATAAGCCTGCATACCAACGTCAAGGTATAACCAAGATAATGCAGGTCCTACACTACACTGTGAACCCTTCCCCTTACCTCTGTGAAAGCACTTCTCCTCCTTCGCGGGCTTTTGCCAACAACTCTTTGCAAGTGCACTCCCATTTCTTGGGGTTGTGAATCAAGGGTCCGGCTACATCCTCCCCCCTTTGGTTCCAACTCCCCCGGAAAACGACAACAAAAAAAAAGCCAGTATATAATGAAAAACACTAAACATAGGTTCCTATATCAACTTGTACATTTCACGAACAATAATAATACAGAGTGAACCCGGCGCGAGGGCCCAATGCTGAGACTCATAGTGGGGTGCTGAACTGATCATAAGACAAACTCGTGGGAGGTTGTCCAGCTCTTTGGATCTGCGGACAGTGATCTTCCACTACCTCCTTGGGGGAGAGTAGAGCAATTCTCATCGGGGGTTTCCAACTCGGCCCTTGAGGGGGGTGGGGGTAAGTCGTAACATCTCTTGTGGCACCAAAGCACGGGCTCTTGGGATTAATGGGGGCTCACTGAGTCAGTGCATCTGTCATTGGGCCAAGGGCTATTTGCCAGTAGGTTAGCTCCTTGGGAGATGCCCCACGGCCGGAGGCCCCTTTGAGAGGTTCCCCTTCCTGTGAATCTTCCGGACTTTTCAGGTCTTGATGACGTTCCCCACTCAGGGGAGATGTGGGCCACTCTAAAACTCCGTCTATTTGGGGGGGAATGGGGAGCAGATTTGATTTCGATCTGCCATTTGTCTTTATACGCCATCCGAGGTCTTTTACCGGTAGACTGGAAGGCCAGGATTTGAGAAACCAATTCGTACACCCCTTCTTGCCAACGGTCAGCCAACTTATGTTTTCACGGGACTCACAGGTTGCGGAGTCGGAGCAGTACTGGCATGCCACGTTTTAATGTTGCTTATGTTTTGTAAGCTTGAATCCAGGAGATGCAGTGGAGCACAGATGAGGCTGGGGTCAGCGCCAGCAAGAAGGGTTAAAATATCAATTTATTGGTACCTGGTACAACCAGGGAGACAGAAACACACTCTGACGCGTGTCAGGCTACGCGAAGGGCTGCAATAGCCTGAAACGACATCAGTGTGGTCTGTCTCCCCTTTTGTACAAGTACCAATAAATTGATAATTTTAAACCTTCATTGCTGGCGCCTTGACCCATTCCTTCAGCTGTGCTCCCTGCCATCTCTGGATTTCAGCTACGTCTACTTACCCTGCGTGAGCACGCCCTATGGAGAAAAGAAATACAAGAAGTGAGTATTGTATTATCCCCACCCATGGATTCAGGGGGAGTTGTTGCCAGGGGTAACAGTGCGATTGCAGGTAAGAGTTCAAAGTCTTCTGAGGGTGCTTTAAAGCATTGAAATACTTCCTCACCAAAAGACATTATATTTTATGACAATACTCCTGCTTTACAATGCACTGAGGTACAATACTTCTAATGGCTGGGCAATATGTTGGTTTATATATTATTTAAATCCACATTGTGTTTATATATAAATACCATCCATTTGCTACCTCAGTTTGCTGAAGCGCTGCTTTGGGAACTTCTTCACTGTCTAGTCTCTATGTTTTACTTTGTGATCATAGCGCCTTTTGTTCCCGGCACTTCATTTTCGGTTGGACTCTCGGCTTGACCATAGCAGTCTGAGATTCTATTGCAATATTGTATACCTAGCGCAAATGGTGGATGGTTGCCCCCATCGGTGAGACTCTTAACTGATATATTCACGGGGCAGACGGGCCTCATGGGCCAAACATAAGAAATTAGGGTGAAACCCGGTAGATTCGTGGTTGGGTTTGCGGCAATTATAAGAATGGACTAGAGTTTCCCATGGCGACTCCACTTAGTCTTTTCGACACCTGTTAGCGTTGCACCAGCATGTAACCAGCAGACGTTGGGATTGAAACATTCAGGCACGTCATCCCCCTTCCGCGGGGTAGTGTAAGGGGGTGTACGGGGACTTTTTAATGTGCAAGAGTGTTAGCATCTCTTGTTATCAGTCTACTTTTCACAAGTCCCGTCCCTGGTCGAGTGCAGACATTGGAGGGTAGCCCATAAGCATGAAATATTTACTCCCAGAGGACCTTAGCCACCCGTAATAGCTTTTTGCATCCTTGGTTCGGTGAAAGCTGGGCGTAGCGGGTAGAATGATCAGTGTGACACAGCACGTTCCCTATACCCTGTGGTGTCGGGCTCGCTGCACAAGAAGTCCATGCAGACTAAATCCATAGGTCCCCGTACTTTTAGATGACCCATGGGGCAGCAGCTCGGGTGGGCAGAGTATTGCGTGGATACACCGCACACACCTACGACAGTAATGCTCTTAACGGATTCTCTAATTTTGGCCAGAAAAATCTATCATTTTACTAATCTGAAAGCTCTTGTCTACCCCCTGATGTCCGGTTCATCATGGAGAGCTTTAACACTAAGTTTGGTAGTCGTTTTGGCAACACTAGTTGGCGGCGATACTGGGTGGTCAAAATACTTTCACCACTCGGTGTATAAAGACCGATCTCGGATTTCAAATTTATCCGCCTCCCGCATTAGTATACCTCCCGACATCCCCTGGAGTCTGGCGAAGCAGGCCCCCCGTCAATTTTGTCGAATGGCATCCCGGATAGTTCCTGCGACCGATCTTGTTCTTGATAACGTACCATGTCTCCCAAGCATGATCTGATCTGGGGTAACCCGTATCCCACTCGGGTCCGATAGGCTGCAGGTTAGCGTGGGGGTGCACCACTAGGGAGTTCAGCCACCGTAATTCTGAAAAGGCTGCGCCTTCTATGATGGCTGCCGTGCCACAGAGGGCTCTTATTCCGGGCCCAGGGATCCTCCCACTGATCTTCGTCGTTGGTAGGGATCAATCCCGGTCGCCTCGACAAGGCGTCGCCCCAATGTTTAATGGCCCAGGTTTGTATTTAAGGTAAAGTTGTAATGAAAAGCGTGGCCAACCAGCGATGTCCGGTCGCATCCAGTTTGGTGAGGTCATGATGTAGGTAAGAGGATTATTGTCGGTGCGTACTTCGAACGACACCCCGTACAGATAGTCCCGAGTTTTATCCACTAGGCCCACTTAAGGGCCAGAATTCGAGCTTGTGTACCGGATAGTTCTGTTCACTGGTGGGTGAGGCTCAGATGATTGTACGCTAGGTTCGCAACCCCTCGGGATATTTTTGATGACAACACGGCTCCTAGGCCGCTCAGGCTGGCATCCACGTGCAGAGTATTGTAGGAGGGTTGATCTGGATTGGCGTAGGCCAAGACCGGAGCAGCCGTAGGCTCTGCTTCAGGTCGTGGAAAGCTGGTCACACTCAGGTGGTCCATTTATCCCGAAGGGCTGTTTGGCAGCGGGGTCTTCTGGCCCGTTTTAGACGGGTATATGCGAGCAGACTGTGAGGGGCTTTGGCCCTTTGTGAATAACCCTCCACAAATCGCCGATAGTAGCTGCAGAAACCCAGGAACGAGCGTAGCTCCCCCCAAATTCTCGGGATAGGCCAGTTTAACGACAGCTTCTATCTTAGCGGATCAGTGGCGATTCCGGTGCGGACACTAGTGCCCTACATACTGTCTTACGTATGAGGTCCGACAGAACCAACATTTGTCCAGAGAGAGTTGAGGCCTTCTGCGGACAGCCTATCCAATACCTCAAGAGGCGATTCTCATGCTCCTCCAAAGTTTCCCAAAGACTATGATGTCATCTAGGTACACCAGAATTCTCGGGGTTGAGGTCACCAACGTCCTTTTCCATTAATCGCTGGAAGGTAGCGGGCGCTCGCATATGCTTGGGGCATGGCGGTTGAACTGATAAAAGCCCAGGGGGCAGACGACGGCTTCTTTTTGATATCGGGGCTCATCGGACTATGATAGTATCCAGACCGTAGATCAGTACGCTGAACCACTGACTCCCGTGTAGGCATCTAAGATCTTTTCTATACGAAGGAGGTATACTGATCCGTACCGTCCGATTGTTCAGCGTCCGATAATCTACACACAGCCTCACACGATTCCATTTTTCTTTCTCACCACCACTATAGGGGGGCGTAGGGCTTCGGGACTCAGTGACAATCCCTGCAGCCTCCATGTCATGGATGGCGCTCTCACATCCTCCACATCCCGGGGAGCGAGTCGGCGGAGAACGTTCTCTGAAGGGCGTTTCTCATTCATCATGCGAATGGTGTGCTGGGCGTTGCGGCTACACCCCACATCCATCTCTTCAGTAGAGAATTACGGACCGTCTTTTTTCTAGTTGCGCCCGTAACCGGTCCTTCCAGGTTCCAGGCAATTCGGCTGAGCCGAAATCGAAGTCCAGGGCCATCCCTCTTTTTTTTCACTCGGTTGTATTTACTTGCACAGCTTCTTCTATGAACTAACAGGATAGATTCTTCTTATCTGCTGCCCACATCGATGACCAGAAGGAGGGTGAAAGATTCTGCACCATCACATCAATCATCTAGGAATGGCACCCTGCCAATAGCGGAAATCGGGTACGAGACGATACCCTCGCCTCACATCTTCTCAGTAGTACTCTCGAGTGAGAATTGTGGCCTTCGGTAGACGCTCTGCGATAAGCACACAAGCGGAGATTCTTTGCGTTTTCTCCGGGAAAAAGCTTGTCCACCCCTTTCGCCCACAGAACAATAGTCCGTAGTCATGGGAGGAGAGGAAGGCTGGGCTGGGTCGGATTGGACCAATTGCAGTGTAGATTGACATGGGGAGCTCTTTAGTTTCGTTGTAGATAGGCCCGGATGACCGCTTGTACAATATCTGCATTGGTGCCAAGGATAATAGGGTATTAGGGGTGTCTCGGGGTTTGGACACACCAAGTGCATCCACCTTCATGGGGTGAGACTTTCCCGTGTTGAGCTGTTGAGCTTCACAGATCCACTAGGAAAAAAGAATGGTGTAAATGCGCTAACAATAAAATAAAGTGATAATACACAATTGACAAGTGACTAAATACAGGACGGCTGCCAAGGAGGAAAAACCTAACCCAAACACAGTTAGTAGAAACACGAGATAAACAATACAGACCGGTGCCTTAATGTCCAATAACGAAAATGAAGTCCAAAGATGTACTGCAGGGTCAATAACGGTGCTCCAGTAGTTAGACAGAAGACTCCACAGCAGCAAACATGGTGTTATGCGGGGAGATAAAGAGAGAAATCATAGCGTAATATTGCATAAGATGAACATATACTCACAGACAAGACATAACACCACTAACAACAACTGACAGAAAGGCTGAAAATAAAACAGAGATTTATTAGACAATTACTAAAAATGATGAGAACTAGGGAGAGGTCTAGGTCCGGTGTGTAAAACCAGATCCACCTTACAGCATTCCAAAATATTCAAGCGGTGTTTGCAGGGTGTGCAGTCCTGTTTTCAGCTTTTCTCTGTGGCGTGGTGCTTCTGTAATGGCCACCGGCGCTTCCCTCCGATTGCTCTCGGGCTCGGCGTCCCTGCAGGCCAACCCTCGCGAGATTTTTCGTCGGCACTGACTCACTCGCTGGGTGTAGCTACTCGCCGCCGCTTATCCTTTTCGTGCAAGTTCTCTGCCGTCCGCTGAACTGGGGGTTTAATGATCTGAAGTCTGCTCCTTACACTGTTCTCACTCCAATATCTCTAAAACACCCAACAACCCCTGAAGAAGTGGCATGCGACGCAACGCTGTTGGGTTTTTTAGAGTCATTTGGAGTGAGAACAGTGAGAAACAGTGTAGAACAGAGTGAGAACAATCGGAGGAAGCGCCGGCGGCCATACAGAAGCAACCACCGCCAGAGAAAAGCTGAAACAGACCTGCACACCCTGCAAACACCGCTTGAATATTTTGGATTGCTGTAAGTAGGATTCCGGTTTTACACACCGGATCCTAGACCTGCTCCCTAGTTCCATCCTTTTAGTAATTGTCCAATAAATCTCTGTTTTATTGTCAGCTGTTCTGTCATTGTTGTTTGTGGTGCTATGTCTTGCTGTGAGTTATATGTATCTTATGCAATATCACGCTATGATTTCTCTCTTTATCTCCCCTGCATAACACCATGTTTGCTGCTGTGGAGTCTTCTGTCTAACTACTGGAGCACCGTTATTGACCCTGCAGTACTTCTTTGGACTCATTTGGTTATTGGACATAAGGCGCCGGTCTGTATTGTTATCTCCGTATTTCCAGATCCACTGTCACTAACGTCGATGGGGGTAGTCGTCGTTGCTCAGCCCGCGTACCTTGATGTGGTCCGCCGGTCGCAGCGGACGCTTCTGAAGATGACGATCGTAGAACCCTCTGTTACAGTATGATGGTGACTTGGGATCCGGTGTCTAGTAGTGCAAGAGAGTAGATTCCATCCTTTAAACTCAGATCAGCGCTACCGGTCCCCTCGATCCCATCTTCTACGATTCGGGCCCCTCCGGACAAGGGTTCCGTCTGTATCTGCATCCGTCGCATACATCCCGCAGACCATAGCCTGGGACGAACTTGGGGGGGTGACGGCCTCGGGGTCGAGAAGTGACCGGCGGCAATCGTAGGATTAGTTGTCCCCGCTTCCTGCACTTTTAGCAGGACATATCTCTAGGGATACGCCGCGGATCCGATGGAGGGGACAACCGTCCCGCGAATGGCGATATTTCCCGGAGCCAGGCTGGTCCGGTGGCTCTCTTTTTTCTCTGTACTTTCCTCTGGATTTAGCGCCACCGCTACCTTTCAGCCTCTGAGGAGAGTGTAACATTAGATGCGTCTCGTGTCCTTCACCGTGTTGCAGTAGTTGGATGAACGAGGGGGGGGCGGGTGAGGTGTCACCAATCATGCGTGGATATGGGTGAGAAGGACTGGATCCGCGAGGTATGACTTCCAGCCACCCGATACTCATTCATCTGGGAGGGTAGTTACATATTTATAATGCAGCAGCGATCCAAGAGATATTTGCACATGGTATATTATATGTGGATAGCTCTTCCCCATCCTTCTGGTTTACGGCATAAACTTTGCCCACAAGGCTCGTATCCTCTTTCATTCTATAGGCTTCGGCCAGGACTCTATCATCAAGCGAGAGGTTAGATCGGGGTTACTGTCACAGTGTATTCTGTATCAGAGTGGCCGCGGGGACCGCAGACACTCCATGAGCCTCTGGCCATTTTACTACATCGTGCCATGACACTCTCCATATCACTACTCCACGTGCTCTTTCCACTTTCTACCCCACTTCCCCGGTAGGCACAGTGAGGTCCCCACGAGAAGGCTTTTAGCTTTCGGTCTAGTTCTGGGCGTTGGTGGATAAGGTAACGCTTCGACTAGCGGCGGCAAACGGGGGGACTGTGATAGCAGGTCTATTTTGTCATTCGTTTCTTTAGCATGTTACTACTCACTCCCTCCTCCAGGATGCGATGGATCCGGGTCACTGGACATGGAGCGCAGCTACCGACCTCACTCTCGTATAGTGAATCAACGGGAGGGTGGGTCGTCCTCATCCACGGACGATACGAGGGGATCTCGGAGGGGGTAAACGAAGGGACTACTGCCGGGCGGTCGTGCACGGGCAAAACCAGGATTGCGGAACGGCAGGTCAAGTTCGAGCGCTAACGGTTACGCCGACAGTCTACAAGTAAGAGTATTCACTTGGAGTCGTGGTCTACCATTACATCTACCAGCGAGCTTTGGCAAAACCGGAGTTGTCCGCAAGGCCATCTGTAAAGCTCTAAGGGTAGGGCCATGGGCACTGGGCAGCGCCCTACGGTGCGATGAGTAGGCGTGCGTACTTGACGGGCCCAGTCTCGTTTCTCGTGAGGGTGGGCAAAGCCATGGTGATCACAATTTAGGTTCGAGAGCCACCCCATGTCTGAATTCAGCAGTGCCTCCAAATGTATGGGTGGACTGCGCAGCCACTATGTCTCGGGTGAATGAAGTACCAGTTGGTGCACTGATGAAATACACTGCCGAGCCTCCGGTGCTCAGAACGGCCACGATCTTCGAAAAGGGTCTCTGTGTTGACAACGCTCTTTCCTCGTGGCAGGGTCCAGGATGCTCCCTCTCGACTCTGGCAACTCCAAGGGGGCCTGAGCCAGATCTCCCTCTCAACAGATAGTCCCAGGCAAGCTAACAATAGGGGTAAGACCCTTACTAAGGCGGCCGGCCTAGCTCACTTGTCTCTAAGGTGACTCAGGGCTAGCTGGACCTGAGGCACCTGGCCTGTGCTTGGGGTTACAAACCTCCCGTTGCCGTATCTCCGTCTCCTCATCTCTCCACAGTAGCTCTGACGCCCCGTGCGCGCAACCACTGCCTATATCTCTGACAACTCCTCTGCCCATAGCTAAACGCTCTCACCTGAACCTCCCGCTAGGGCTGCTTGGGTAGGGCAGATCCTTCTCCTGCCAAATGCACTCTCCTCCTTCGCGGGCTTGCAACTACTCTTTGCAAGCGCAACCTCCCATCTTCTTGGGATCACGGCTACTAACTATACACACATCTATAATAGTTATCTCATTTTTACAACGATTGAAACTCAATCATATAAAGTATCCTGATGGCATATAATTATGCATATGCCAATACAATTAGTTCATCGTGAACAGGTGACAATAACATGCAAATGACACATGTTGCAATCAGTTTCTCAACGTCAATGTCATGTGTTGTATCCTAATTAGATGACTGAGTGTTGCGTTCTGAAGTGGTACAATGCCTTACACATTCCAGAAATACTTGCCAATAAATGGTTTGTACAAAGCTAACGTTACATCATTCTCAAATATCAGGATTGCCTGGTGAACACACATAAATTAATCTGTTGGGAGAAACACGTTGGGAGTGAACTACTTGGATATGTTATATAACACCTTGCAAGTCACCTGACATCATCACATAGGTACTTTAAAGAGGGCAATTACCTGCGCATTCACAGACTACAGACCTGAAAATGAGTGCGAATGTTTATGAGGGGCAGGAAGATTCTATTTGATGATGAGAAGCTTGCTATGGAGAGGAAGTCACAGGCCAAGGAAGGGACAGGGACAGGGACAGAGAAGACAGGGACGTGACAGGGACAGGCACGCGACATGAGAGGGAGAGGGAGAGGGCAAGGAGATGAGAGGAGAAGAGAGAGGAGAGAAGTTGTGCCTCTCCCTCATTTATACAGGGAGAGAACCAGTTAGATGGATGAGTGATGGAGGAGATTGTAAGTCGCTATCATTTGATTTCAGCAGCATCTTAGCTCTTTATGAAGAAATACGGGGAGATTTAGATTTTGTGACAGCCAGAGGTCGTGTGGTTCTGGGCTCTGTTTAAAATGCTGTGCTCATTACTTATTTTGCTTCCGTCATTCCAGACAACTGTGGGCATAGTGGCGGGCGGGTCTCGCAATCTACATCTCGGGGCCTTTACCCAGTTTCTATGTGCACTGAATAACGCGCTAGGAATTATATTCATTTTCCTCCGAGACACACAGGTTGCTGGAAGTAGGAATGGCTTTTATACCATAGTCGATACCATGTGTGATGCGGTATTGCAATAGATTTCACCCAGTTTGCTTTGATCCCCCTCATCCAGAGTTAATGCTTACCGCAACCGTAAGCACTACCATTCCCTGAATGTACAGTGTGGTAATGCAATGCACGTGGTAGCCAATTCCCGGGTTCCAGTCACAATTCCTTATCCTGAGAAATCATCGTCTTCCATGCTTTTGAGAAGGCTTTTTGGACCTGGTTGGCTGGTGGTGAGTACAGATATGATGTGTTAACAAACAACTCTAGATTTTATATGAACTGTTCAATGTAATAATGTTAACCACAATTGGTTTTCATTTTTGGGCACGAGGATTATAGGTGACTCAGGATACGGAATTAGGCCGTGGCTGTTGACCCCGGTGCCAAAACCCCTCAATGTGAAGCAAAGCAGAGAGGTACAATGTGCCCATATATCTACCCGATACCGTCATAGAGAGGACATTTGGCTTCTGAAACACGATTTCGGTGTTAGATAGAAAAGGGGGGCATTGCAATGTAAGCCTGCTAAAGTGTCGATATTGTCATTGCATTGTTGCATTTTGCACAATCTGGCACTCCGCAATAATGTACAAACCGAATACGTCAGGGCTTGGAGGAGAAGCATCCCTTAAATTTACCAGCTGACACTGAGCAAACAGCCGGTGGTGTGGAGACACGTCGGAATGTCACAAACACCTATGTTTTCATGTAAGCAATACATATATGTTATAGAACCATAGATGTTATTAAGTCATTGTAATGTAAAATACATTGTACAAATACCATTCACTTAGGAAACAGATGAATATGGTTCGTCACACCAGTTTCTCTTCTCGCTGTTGGACAATTGCATGTGGCACCGGTATGTCATTCTCACACAGTGTTGTATTAACTACTATCCACTAAAAGGTGTGTGTGACGTGAGAAATAATGTGTTACAAAATCTATATTTTATGTACATGCTATATTTTTGGTTATGCATACACAATAAACCTACTAGTTGATAGTCAATAGCTAGTGCAGTATGGTTACATACAATGTTTATTTTGGAGTGTGACATGTGTGTCACAATGATGTGTACACTATTGTGTATTTAAGTCATATTTGACGTATTACAGATTTTGTTTCATATCACATATAAAATTGTCACTTCTGTGTGTTTGCTTACATTAATGAAACAGTCATGACAATGTTTATATTCATTCATGTTTTTTTTTCAAGGTATATCACTCCAATTTCTCTTCATGGTATGTATTTCAATTCACATCTGTCATAAGATGTGCAAACCTCGATAACAGGTATAGTTCAGGATGTTAAACAGAAACGTAATGAAACAGAAGGTGACAATCGAAACATGTCGTTTATGTATTGTGTCCGTGCGTTTATCTACCATCTGGTGGGTGGTTATTGTGGCCTATGTTTTCTGATCTTACAGCCGTACATTACATAACAGTAATTTGGGCAACGTTACAACATCCATTCATGGAATATAGGGGTGGGTAGGGTAGAGAAGGGGATAAACCCTGCTCAGCAGTGAGTATGGGAGGAGAACATATATTCATGCACATGACGGATGTTAACACCTCAATGCATTTTGTATGAAAAGACCCTAAGTGTTAAACATCATTAACATTGCAATGTAATGTGATTAGTTCTTCTTTCACTTCATCTTCATGTTCAATTACTACATTGTCACATGTGTATGTTAAAGTCAAATATGTGTTGATGTTGACGTTCATCTAACATTTGTCAAAATGTTAAAACCATTCCAAAAGTATAGTTTTTGGAATTCTCTACTTTTCTACAATCATAACAACAATGACAATGTGAGTTATTAAAATTTTTATTTCATACTTTCACGATTTCAAAATGATCATGATCTTTATAACTACTGTCAACATATGATCATATAAAAGTATAACATGTTACATATGCACAACATTCAGCAATCGTGTGTGTGTGTGTGTGTGTGTGTGTGTGTGTGCTGTGGTGTGTGGGTGTGTGTGTGTGTGTGTGTGTGTGTGTGTGGTGTGTGTGTGTGTGTGTGGGTGTGTGTGTGTGTGTTGTCGTTTGGTTGGGGATGCATGTATCTACCAGAAATAAATAAACCCAACATAATAATGTTGCTTTTATCATCGCCCTCACTTAGCTATGTATGTGTTAACGTTTACTAATGACACAAACTATAGTTACTCGTGCGTGAATTAAATGTAACACAAAGTTGATGGTTTAATGATCTTTACCTAACATTTATTAGCTCATGCATGTTAGGTTACACTACAACCTAGGTGATATATATACATTCACACGACTAAACACTTTGTATCACCTCACTATTGTTATTGTGTACCGTTCAGATACAATGTGACGGGTTGTTATGTACATTTACATTTTTGACAAGTCACACTTGGATTATAATATATAGTAGATTAATGTGTTTTTGCTGCAGTGAGAATGGTTGGTTGCATATATCACATGGCAATACATATAATGTTAGTAGAAAGAAAAAAATATCATAGAACAACTTCCATTCTTAGCAACATCGGTATGATAATTAAGTGCATAGTAATATTTGCACCATAGGATAACATTATGTAGTGATTGTTTATCTGCGCACAATGATTGAAAGAGTTGTTACATATTTATTATAATAGTTATTCGCTCGTCGTCACAATCATCTAATATAACAATTGGGCCATCTGAAATCATATATTGGTCCATGTCATTCATCCTCGAATCTCTGAAATACAGCAACACATGATGTTCAAACAATATAATCACTGCGCTTCTCCAGTAAAGAGCATGCAGCTAGTGAAGGAATGGCCATACAAATGTGCCAAACAGAAAGGGAATCCCTGCGCTTCTCCCATAGGATAGCAATCAATGGGGAATATATATTATATATATATGTATGGTGTAAATACTATAAGAAAAAAGGAGACTTTTGGTATACATCCTTTATCAAATAATGCCAGCATCTGCTAACCACGTCAAGGTACAGTGCTTTAGCAGGTCCCTACGCTAATGCATACTAGTGTGTTATGTGAAATAAGCCCAGAGGGTTCAAAATATCAAGCATATGCTTGTATAACCTAGTGCAATTAAAAACTGGTATAGACCAGTACAGATACTCACCATGTAAGTGAACTGGAATAGGGGACCTGCTAGGAGATATATACCTAGAAGAGGAGGGCTGGCCTGCCACAAACTCCTCAAAGCAGTTGCAGGTGATTGGCTAATAACATATAATATTATATATATATCCCCATTGATTGCTATCCCTATGGGAGAAGCGCACAGGGATTCACTTCTGTTTTGCACATTGGGTATGGCCATTTCCTTTCACTAGTGCATGCTCTTTACATGGAGAAGCGCAGTGATTATATTTGGTTTAATGAATTTGTTGGGCCGATTTTGAATCCTTTCGCAGCACGCTCCTAGAGGGCAACACTACTATGGTGTAATTGAATATATTTAGCCAGCTTATTGAGCAGTGTGTGGCAGGCCAGCCCCTCCTGTTCTAGGTATATAATCTCCTAGACAAGGTCCCCGTATTCCACTTCACTACATGTGAGTATCTGTAATGTATATACCAGTTTTTAATTGCACTGGTTATACAAGCATCATGCTTTGGATATTTTTACAAACCCTTCTGGGCTATTCACATAACACTAGTATGCATTAGCGTAGAGACCTGCAAAGAGACTTACCTTGACGTGGTAGCAGGCTTGGCATTATTTGATCAAAGGATTATACCAAAAGTCTCCTTTTTTCTTATAGGTATACACCATACATATAATATATATATTCCCCATTGATTGCTATCCCTATGGGAGAAGCGCAGGGATTCACTTTCCCACATGATGTTAAAAGATTTGGCCCATTATTATGTTTCAGCATGACAACGCTTAACACATCTCTATATGATGGTGGATATTCACGCATAAGTTACGTATATGTTTAAAACTACAGATACAGAACTGTCTCATTTTTCAAATCGCTTTGCTGGCATCACTACTGAGACGTACGTTCCGATGCCGGAACATGATAATGTGCGCGCCACAACGTCTGTTGCGCGCGCACATCACGATGTGTGGACTAAGTCTTAGCGCATGCGCACAAAACGATGTGTGATGCTGTGCGTTCAATACATTTCCCCTCCATGGATGGTGCTGTTAGCATTACGCATATAATGGCTGCTGAAAGTTGATATTGGCAAGCGAAACAAATTCACTTCTACACACGTACATATCTAAACTTTGTAAACAGACGTGTGCCACAGCAAAACGGCGATCGAGCCAATAGCGACAAATACGTGTGACGTCTGTTTAAGTCACCGTGAAGTGCACGCAAAACACTCCCACTGAATGAAAATTGGCCTTCAGCGCTTGCACCGCATCGCCCCACCGCGCCGCGCGATGCACGTAACTGCACTGACTTAACATAAGCTACGGGCCACAGCCAATACTGTTTCTCATGCGCGTTCATCGTTGGGGGTGGGGCTTGCATCGGACCCTTTTAAGGAACGCCTTGGGACTGACCAGTTTCCCACGTCATATGTGGGCTATACTTTGTTTTTATATGTGAATGCTAACAATGAGGTGTGTGTGGTTACAGTAGTGTAACATGTTGAATGATAATTTTAAAGAGATAAGCATCTATGATTTAGGACTCCGTCACCAATGTGTACTAATGGTTCTCATGTGTATTATATTGTTATAGGAATAATGTCTTGTGAACGCTACATGTTAGGACTGTCTGCAGTGTTAAGCTGTCATACACTCATTGGCTAACAAATGGTGTATTTTTTAATGTACCCATATATAATTTGAGGTAAAGCCATAACGACAATTTTATTTACCATTCTTGTAGAAGATCAAAATGATTTGGCTGCAACTGATCGCTCCAGAAGGCCACCCAGTATCATCCATGGTTGAGGCAACGTTGAATCCTGAATCACACACATTTCCATGAGGGCGTCTATATGGATCTGCAGTGGCTTCTTCAAATAAGACCTCCGGATGTACGTACAGTTGATGGTTTGTTTTCCATCCACATTGGTACTTGCCCATATAAGTTGGATCATATCATATTATGTCCATCTTGCATCTGGTCTTGATAATGTAGGGTGCAGTACTTTATATTAGCAGACGCTACTGTCCGGTGTGGCTTCAGTGTCACTGGTATTAGGCAAAAATATGCTATTTTAACAGAAAGTTCCATTCCATGGTAGTTTAAATGATGGCGCAACATGCCAGCATCCATATCGTTGATCTAGCCAATCATGGAACGCTCAAAACACTTCATTTGCGATAAAATGAATCGTACAGAAGTTTTTAAATTTCGTTGTTTGTCAGGTTCTTCGGTAGTATGAATTTCTTTTGGATCAAGTCTAGATTTGGCCACGTTTGCACTTTCTCTGGCATTGATTCGACTTGCTTCATAAATCATAACTTTGTATGATTTACGTGGATGGCTGTTGCAATGTGAAGATTCTGCCATTTCTTGTTCTTCCACAGATGTACGTTGTGTTAAGTTGAACGCATACGGATGTCTGCTGGATGTGTGAATAGTACATGTATCTTCGCGGTTTCTTCCAAGGTCTTATAATACAACGTAGCAGTTATACGCCTATGGTTTCTCCACAGAAATTGGGTTACAATAATTGGCTGAAAGTCTTTGGGTTGTAAGATACTCTTTCACAGGAATCGAACTTTACTTTCGCTGGCTTAGGCAATCAACATGTGGCAAAACAAGTAGATCTTTGAATTAGAATAACAATGTGTGTTGAAATCATTTACAGTGCATGATGAACAGATTTTGGTTACACTTAGCTAGATTTAACCATACACACACATCTCTCTCTTTGTGTCTTTTTCTGTTTTTCTCTTCTGTCTGTTTGTCTTATCAAACTCACCTTGTGTTGACAAAAAATGCCACGAAAAAAAAACGTGAGCTGCTGTGCCCTGTGGACCGCATTAAGCACTGGAACGCAACGCCATCTTGATGCTCGCATTGGGATTACTCCTAACTACTACACGAGGCGCACACACACTGACTAACCCTGACTTGCGCGCACGCACACGTTTTTTTGCGAGCAATTTGTGTCAACACACGGGTGATGAGTTTGATTTATGTCTGATTCAGTTGGGTATATAAGGGGGGGCATTATTCACACTATCCCATGTCCCTGAAGAAGGTCACCTGTATTACCGAAACGTTGGATGTGGTGCCATGTTAACCTGAATACAGTTCCTATGGATTTTCTGGCTGTGTGCTGTCCTCGTTTTTCCGGAATTCTCTATCTGTAAATTCATCTGTGTATTGTGCATATGGGACAAGCATCAGCACATTTTTTCGGTTTACAGTGTGCCAACTGAGTTTTATTTGTAGATAATATGTAATAATATATATACTATATATATATTATAGATATATATTATTATATATATATATCATATAATATATATATATATATATATATAGATCTACATGGAAAGCCTTGTGGCAAACAGGCCTTGTTGTAATTATCTTAACGTTCATTACAGTTTATAACATTACTGGGTGAGTATATATGAGGGCCTATTTAAGTCAGCTGTGTATAGTGGTATTAACAAAACAAGCCTCTTTTCAGCCATGAAGAATGTACTGTCATTCTGATTATTGATATATATAAAAATATATATATATCTAACTAAAATATAAAATATAGATATATATATATATATATATATAATATATATATCTATATTATATATATCGTGCTAACAAAAGCCATTGATGTGTGTAATAGGCGTTTGTTTAATCATAGTTCAAAGTTAAATACAGGTGAGTGAATTAAGGGCTCAATCATACTGATCCCATAATTTTTTAGCAAGTGTCCTAACATTGTATATCATTAACACAAGTCCTGTTTGCTGACAACAGTGGCAGAGATAAATATATATATATCATATAACACCACAAACACGTGTGTTTGTGTGTGTTGTGTGTGTGTATAAATATATCCATAGAGACACAGAGACTACAGATATCTTCATATACACTAACAGATCTGTTATTGTAACCAAAATCATACATGATCACATGCAAATTATGAACTATGAAAGAAGATTAAGGTAAGTAATGTCTTACAGAGTTAAGACACAAAAAACATAACATTAAAATTATGCCTGTTAGATGGATAGTTACTTAAAGTTGTATGTCAATAATATTAGCTTGAAATGACTATCTACATTACAAAATAACCCAGATACATCTCATCTTGAACCAGAGACTAAGTGAATTCAGCTTCCATTAACATGGCAAGTGTGTATAAGTTTGTCCATCCTAATCACTGATGATTAATACATATTCATATGTTATCAATATACCTTCATTCAGGTCAGTGAGCATTTCTAAACATTCATGTGTCAAGGACATACGTGAATGTTATGAAGCATCTGTACATGATCATACTGTACATACACTATAGGCAAGAAATAGTCTGCAGTATAAACCCCACCACCAGGACACCCAACAAATTAAGTGAATGTGATTATTTATTTTGTTTATCCTTTTCAGAGCAAGTCACAGGCCTGCTTGTTGGCTGTTGTGTTTGCCTTTTTCCCTCTGCCAATTACTCTGGCCTTAACTGTACGACTGTTGCCTGTGGCAGTTCTGTGGCACTGGGTGTGGGCTGTTGCACTTGCAGGGCACTGGGTGTGGATGTGGCATTCAGTGGCAATAAGTGTGGGCGTGTGGTACTTCACGTGGCACTGGGTATGGGGCGTTGAACTTCAGGGCAATGGGTGTGGGTGTGGGATTTAAGCTGGCACTGGGTGTGGGCTGTTGCACTCAGGGCACTGGGTGTGGGCTGTGGGTACTTCAGTGGCACTGGTGTGTGGGCTGTTGCACTTCAGGTGGTACTGGGTGTGGGCTGTGGTACTTCAGTGGACTGGGTGTGGCTGTTGCACTTCAGGGGCACTGGGTGTGGCTGTTGCACTTCAGGGGCACTGGGGTGGGCTTGTGGCATTGTGTGAAGCAGTTGATAAACATTGCAAGAGTGATGGTGGAGCAGTGTCTGTTTTGATGTTTTAATCTTTTTCCAAAAGCTGGTAGTATAAGTTGTTGCCTAACGTTCATTTTCGTGTCTCATTGTAGGTTGTCGGTTCCAGATTTTGAACAGATGTAAGCGGTTGGATGTTGACAGGACCTGCACAGAACTCTACCCTACTGTACTGGTATCATCCAGAACTGGGGAAGTGAAGAACTGAGGACTCAGGAGAAAAAGTAGCAGCATGTAAGATCCACATCCTAGATGGGTAAAGTGGAATTGTTGTTCTTTGCTGTTATTCTCAACTGATTTGCTTGGCTTACATTTGAGAACTAGTCGCTGTAATGTCCTGTTTACATTTGGATTCTTTAGGAACTTGGATGATGACTTTATGAATTTAAGACATTTGTGATATTGACCTTTCATGCTCCTTTCTTCAGTGATATCATCCTTTCAAACACTGACATCATTTCTGAATGCGACGATTTTCTTCACCCAAGATTTCGTTCTTCAGAAGCTGCAATAGCTGAGTAGGTGTCACGAGCAGGAGGACTTGAATGCTGTGTTAATCCAGGAGTGTAACAAGAGACAGGGGGTGCCCAATGCTGCATCCAATTGACAAAACACATAGAGTAAAATACTTCAATATAATAAAATACTTGTATTTGGTTAACCCTTTGGCCAAAGGCGTCATAAGCCTGCATACCAACGTCAAGGTATAACCAAGATAATGCAGGTCCTACAAGTACACATGTGACCCTTCCCCTTACCTCTGTGAGAGGGAAAACATAATGGGTTTGTTCCTGCAGCAAGTGAAATGACCTTCAACTTAAAGGGTGAAGGGGAGGAGTGAGTCTGGGAGGAGGTGCCCAGCCTCCAAAAGGGCCATAGGTTAACACAGATTCAGCAGCTCTCAAACTCCCACACACCACACAAGGTGAATATATTTATGTCAAACAGATCGCTATTGAGGTGGCAATTGTATATAACAAGAGACAGGGGGTGCCCAACGTGCATCCAATTGACACAAACACATAGAGTAAAATACTTCAATAATAATAAAAATTGGTTTTTGGTTAACCCTTTGGCCAAAGGCGTCCTAAGCCTGCATACCAACGTCAAGGTATAACAAGATAATGCAGGTCCTACACTACACTGTGAACCCTTCCCCTTACCTCTGTGAGAGAGGAACCATAAGGGTTTGTCCTGCAGCAAGTGAAAATGGACCTCCAACTTAAGGTGAAGGGGGGAGGAGTGAGCTCTGGGAGGAGGTGCAACAGCACTCCAAAAGAGACATAGGTTAACACAGATTCCCAGCAAGCTCAAAATCCCACACCCACCACAAGAACCGATGGGCCCACACCCAGTGCCCCTGAAGTGCAACAGCCCACACCCAGTGCCACAGAACTGCCACAGGCCAATACAAGTCGTACAGTTAAGGCCAGAGTAATTGGCAGAGGGAAAAGGCAAACACAACAGCCAACAAGCAGGCCTGTGACTTGCTCTCAAAAGGATAAACAAAAATAAATAATCACATTCACTTCATTTGTTGGTGTCCTGGTGGTGTTTACTGCAGAATATTTCATGCATAGTGTATGTACAGTATGATCATGTACAGATGCTTCATAACATTCAAGTATGTCCTTGTACACATGAATGTTTAGAAATGCTCACTGACTGAATGAAGGCATATTTGATAACATATGAATATGTATTAATCATCAGTTGATTAATGGTACAACATTATTACACACTTGCCATGTTAATGGAAGCTGACATTCACTTAGCTCTTGTTCAAGATGAGATGTATCTGGGTTATTTTTGTAATGTAGATAGTCATTTCATGCTAATATTATTGACATACAACTTTAAGTAACTATCCATATAACTCTGGACTCATGGTCCGCGGCATCCATGATCGAAAGAAGGCTCTGTGTCAGTTGTATGCGAACCGCCAGTCTCCTCCGCCAGGTGAAGCGAACCTGATCGAGCATGCTAGCTCCTCAGTAAATACCTAGCGTTGGCGAAGGTATGTGCTGCTTGCCGCTTTGATTAGGTGGATGCACCTTAAACTGTGGGGTGGGTGGGTCTGTGTAGTTGTTAATGAGTTTATCAATATTACCTTCGTTTGCATCTAAAAGTTTTCAGTTCTTTCTGTTGATTTATAGTTTTTCCTTTGTTCCTCGGTCGTCTATGCTTGTCTGACTTCCCCTCCTCCTTTCCCATGGTGCTTCGCCACTGTCTCCTCTAGCGACAGTCTGACCTCCCTGCTCGAATCCTTGCCCCTACCGGCCATTCAATTCTCAAAGAAATATCTGCCTTACTCCGATCGGTTGGTCATCCCTCTGCTTCTCGGTCGCTTCGTCTGACAATCATTCTGCGATTATATTTACACTCGTAACCAAAGGGGCTGGCCTGAGTGCTCTTCTACGTCCGCGAATTGGTACAGATTTAGTTTCCCTCAGAAGTTACGTTGACCCACTAACTGTACTCACAGAAATGTCTGCGCAAAGAGTCGTTTCTTTGGTATATGATCCGGCAAGAGGCTATTTTATTATTTGCATACTTTATGTGTCGGCAACCGGCCAGGCAAAGCCTCAGCAATCCCGGCCTGGCAAGAGGCAAGCGCCGAAAAACACACTAGACAGCGTGGGGGGTAATCCGTGAACTGGGGTAAGGGGTAGGGAATAAAAGATTTTGGGGTTGAGGTAGAAAGCAGTGCAGTTCGGGGGGTCGGGAAGAGCTAGAAATGAACCACAACTGGTTATGACATTACGTACGGTTCGTATCATGCTTGTGTCAAAGCGTGACCAAGTGAATAGAAGATGTAAGTCACATTACATTTGATAACTGAGTAAGCAACATAGTTCATAAGAACTTTCACCCAAACCAAGATCACGGCCACTATAATTATGACCAACTCACGATTGGAGACGGTCTAGTCATTCAAGTATTAAAAATATTAATTATTGGGGGTCAGGTGAGGGGGGTCACGCAGTCAGTAGACTTCTTTTTTACCTTTATCCGTCAATACCGCTACCATGACCTTAATCCCAATCTATTTCTACCGACATCTGTGAGCGACACCACTGCTCATGTGGATTATTTGATGAGTGTCACCTATCGTGTGTGAGCGCGATTCTTACTCCTAGGCGGAATGCTCTTAACCTCTCCAAAGACTTCACCGGAGGGAGACCCCATATCACTAAAAACTTCATTCACATTTATCCCACAAGATGTAGGATTCTGAGGAATGTATACGAGGGCTCGGTACTCTCACTGGTATGGGGCGTGCTGTACAAATTAGTGTCCTTCGCGATGTACTTACTTATTTTTTCGGAGTTACTACACAACATGCATTGTCTTATAGCTATGTAGCCCGGGGACACGAGGACTCCACTGCTGTAATTGAACCGTTACCAACTGCATTCCTGCATGAACGGTACATCTGTATTGCTGTGTTGGTGTGTTGTTCAAATAACTGTGCCAATTAGGTATGACATCGATTTTAATTTTATTGTACGTGTTTTTTTTGTTTATCTATTTTGTGTTATATGATTTGTATGTGGAATTAATATATACGGCGCTGTTGGCAGGAACGCACTATCCTTTGTCCAGTTCGGCCCGGATGGTCCCATTGGGTCGTGGAGAGGTCTCACTGAGCCACGTACCCTCATCTCCTCAGCCGCACTACACCCAAACTTGCCATGTAATATATGGCTACAGGCAGCAGTGTTAATCAAAATTCGTGATGGTATTAGGCCGGGCATAGGGGGGTATGAATGGTCTCCTTGGAACAGGCAGCTCTTTTGCCACCTGGACGGCCTGAACATGTCTCATCACCTGTCGTCAGGATCGGCAGTCGGGGTCTCTCACCAGCGCGATCAAACCCGTTATCCTACGTGAACCCACCTATGTCACTCACTGGCATCTGGGTGTGCGTGGCTTCTGGGGTAAGCATCCAGATCTGTGGAGCGCTCGTGGGGGGCCCTCTGTCTGTCTATAGCTCATTATTCTTGTAGTGGCTCCTCCCTCACCTCTCTGTCACCTAGATACACGTACGTCTCCCTCCCCTGTCTGTTGTGTCTTGCCTTGCGTTGAATGCAGATTCCTAATGCGCTCACTTAAAATGGCTTATCTGGTGTAAATTCTGATTGTTTTTTTCTATGTGTCTCCTGTACCGCATAGAAATCGTCTGTTCACGAGGTACAAAAGCCCTTGCAACTTGGGCATCCTTGCACTTGATCGGCCTCCTGCATCTAGTTGTGTTCCTTTTCCTCCAACGGCATCACTGCCCACCACCTTGCTCCGTGAATGGCAGTGTCACTCTGAGTTCCCTGGCTTTCCACACGTCTCCTGTGTCTATTCTTTCGAACGAGCCGTACATGGGACGTTGTGTTCATCCGCACCCGCAGTTGGTCTTCCTAACCCGGGAAAGCTCACTTCAGCTCGCGTAATGTCCACTAGCTGTCCAGAACTTTACCCTCAATTCTACTTTCGGAACTTCATTTCTCTAGCCACAGCGGTGCCAGAGAAACACCGAAAGGGGTAGGCTACCTGCGTTTGCTTGCAAAAAGTCCAACACTCGCCCCCCCTTCGTGAGCCCCCTGTCCTATGCTGTTACCTTTGATTACTGTACCTGACGGTACCCTGCAAAAGGGTGAGCCCCCCGACCCGGGGATAGCGGTGCGACCCCCGCTGTTACCTTGAACTTCTCACCGATGCCTGGGCCGTCGCTTCAGCCTCGTACGCCCGGCTTTTTCCCAGACTACGCTCGTGGGCTGTTCGCGTCCACCGAGATCCTACCTCCAGCCACAGGAGTCTCCGTGACAGAAGCAAAGGCCACTTCTGGATTCTTCCGGTGACGAGATTCTCACTGCTTTATTCCTGGCTATCAGCATGCATGGATTCCCGCCATCGCGGCTTTGGAGGGAAGAATAAGTACTTTTATTTAGTGGTTTTTTGAAATCCTCCAGTTTGGGATCTGACAGGCTGGTTTGTTGGCTAGCAAAGGTTTCTGCAGAGGTGTTTTTTGTGCCACTCGGTTTCTCCTGAAAAGAATTCCTTTAAAGAAAAACAAAAAAAACCCGGGTCCGCTGCGTACCTGTTTTTGCCAATTATTGTCCAGAAACTTTTAATTACCTGGACAAGACGATTCTCCTCTGCTTGTGCTGTGGCGCCCCTAGGAGTTTCTCAAACTCACCATTTCAGTCTACCGCCCTAAACTGACAGGCATTACCTGCGATCCGCGTGATTTGTCATATACCGCCCTTCGCATGTCTGGTGTGTGTGGGTGTTGTGGGCTGGGGCGGGCAGACGTGCTGTGAAGTCACAGTTCCACGAAATTTCAAAAGACAAAGTGGCTCATTAGTTTGTTGCGGCATGCTTTATTTTCTGCCATCTATATTTTTCATATGATTGGTTCTAGAGGTGTCAGGTTTACCTGAAGTTCCCCTAAAAGTGGGGTTTTCTCTGCAACAGTAATGAGGTATCCCTACGCTGTTCAAAGGTTTCACAATTTGACTGCAGGGTTGCTCTGTCTGATAGTTCCTATGTCCGATGTCAAAACTTTCAAATCTAATACAAGTTTTCTCTGTATTAGTTGTCGCCAGGCTGTCTATGATCGCTTTCTATGCCTGATTCTGAAAGTTTCAGATTAACTGAGGTGTTTTCTTTGTCTATGTAGGATATCCTACGAGCTGATCCTAAAGATTCAGAGTAACTAGGTTTTTATTCTCTCGTCTATATGATATCCCTAGCCCTGATGCCTAAACGATGTCCATGTAACTGCAGGTCGTATCTTTGTCTAGAGTATCCCTAGCCTGAATGCCTAAAAGATTCAGATGTAACCTGCAGGGTCTCTATTGTCTATTGATATCCTACACCCACTGATGCCTAAGATCAGCAGATAATACTAAAGGTTGTCTCTGTCTATGTTTTTCCTTGCACTTAATATAAGTCGTTGGACTGAGTCTAAAGTCTCAAGGGTCACTCTCCTATCTTGGTCCTCTCTGTGTCTACAATTCCTGTTGTTCATTCTAATGCTTCTGTTTTAGATAAAACACATTTCCTCTTTACTATCGTGTTCTTGGGAGTGTGGTTTTAATTTATGGTCCGCACTCAAAATCTTGAGCAGTCAATGTGAACAGCTGTACCCATGATTTTCTCACAAACTTCTCCAAAGCAGAAGAAGAATAAAAGAGAAGGGCTTACTGGGGAAGTTGCAGAAGGAAATGATAAAATGAAAATTTAAACCTCAGGGTCTGCAGTTTGCTGAAAGAGATATATGCTGGCAGCTTAAGGCAACTCACGACGATCCCAGATAGTATAGAAAAGAAAGATGCCCCTATTCAGACGCTTTCACGCGACACGAAGCGATTGCTTGCTTATGAACGTTTAGATAAGGTACAGATACCAAAGGACTGCACTACATAGCTGTTCTATCTTCAGCACTTGCTAAGTGTGTTCTCCGGCAGAAAGAAAGAGAGCAGTGTTGAGAAGGGACCGGGTATCCTTGTCAAGTAAGCTGGAAAGGCCGTATGTGCATAATGCGCAGGACCAAGTTTCATGGCTGCAAGGTTGGCGCCAAAAACTGGAAGCCTGATGAGAGAAGAGTTGCCACTTCAACACAGAACTACATTTCAGTTTGAGAGAGATGCTTCAAAGGGTTAAATAGGTAGTTTTGAAATGGTAAACCAGGCTAGGTGCAGAACTCTATGTCCATGTCAGTGTGAAGGGATAAGAAAACTCCTGATTGGAGAGGAGAAAGAAAAACCGTTGCCAGGAAAAGTTAGACATGCAGACAGCGCACTGCAGTAATGCAAGAGGAGGAAGGATGCGCCAAGAAAACGTGTCTCCCTGGAGGGCGCCACAAACAAAAATATGTCTGCAGTAATCAGCGTGCAAGACTGCGTGCACATCTGCAGGAACATGAAGGAGAAAATGGTTATGCTGAAGAAAGCAGCGGTTCTGACGGAGAAAGTTCCCATGCCTACAAGATAAAGTGCTGGAAGAGTAATCTGGTACCCCTGGTCGCACCCAAAGAACCGCATGAGGAGCTGGAAGGCACATGAGCATAACCAGGTAGCTCGCTGGAGGAGGAGCTAGCGCCCAGGTAACCCTATATGCGAGGGAACACAAGGGCGGTCCAGCGCTGGAACAAGGATGAGGGCAGACCCTGCTCCATCTGTAACGTAGTACACCGTGGGGGCGGGGGAAGAGGGTAACGAGTGACCGAGAAGAAGACGGAAAAAGAGACCCTGGACAAGGCAGGACAGGCAGCTGAGACGCTG
Source organism: Ascaphus truei (assembly GCA_036426205.1). Classification (NCBI taxonomy): domain Eukaryota; kingdom Metazoa; phylum Chordata; class Amphibia; order Anura; family Ascaphidae; genus Ascaphus; species Ascaphus truei. The sequence goes on from WSYH01000364.1 coordinate 187,000, forward strand.
ACAAAGATTGTCAGAGCTCCAAGTCGAGGGTCGTGTATAATGAGGGATAGGGGAATGCAGATGGAAGCAAGATCAAAATGAGTCACAGTAATGAGATGAAAGCCTGAATGGAAAAATTGAAAATGCACTCAACCAGGGGTCCTCGCTGAGGAGTGGAAATTGCCGCAAACGTCCTCCGCGTAAAGATGGAAGAGCGAAGCTAACAGTGAACAACATCTCAGCAACCACACAGCCGTCTGGCAGGTGGCGCAGATCACTGAGCTCTCAAGAACAGCTTGCCCAAACAATGAGGAGAGATGAGGAAGGTGTAGTCTTCAAGTGGCCTGGCCTCTTGAACATGCGCTCTATGATGGAATCAAACTGGCCGATGCCTTCTGCAATTATTGGACCACACACGCCTGGTGATAAGGTTCGGCTGCCAGCTGGAGCTGTACAGAGGCCGGGAGGGCGGACACGCATACTCAGACAGAGAAGCGAGCTGAACTGAACAACGTGCCTTGAGTGGGAAAAGAAGTGAGGCAGAACAGTACCAGCTTCAAGAGTGAAAGATTCAAATAAGCTGGTCTCTTTCAGGTTGATCCACGAAACTGCCAGTCGCAAGAGGAGACCATGGTGAGAACCAACTCTGGGTGCCCCACTGGACCTCATTTGTAAAGCCGTGTCACCCGTCCTTGGTGCCCGACGTTCTGCTGATATCTCTGCCCCTGCTTTTGGGTTAAGCCCCTATCGGGAGGTTACCATGCCGCAGCCCAAATGTACCTGTGAAGTTACCCTTAACCACTTGAAAACCACCGAGCGGTGTGTACACTTGAGGTTGGCCGTCTTCATCAGGCTCCTGGAAGAGCCTGGGAGGATTACGTCTGGAGAAGAGGAACCTCTTGGCGATGGGGGGATAGATAAGAATGTTCCAGGATCGCCTTAGACCTCCTACCTAGCCATAGCTTCTTGTCCAAGGTGGGTGGCTGCTGCCTTCTGTTGGCTCTGGGTTCCTCTGTCTTCTGTCTTCTTGTTTGCTCTCTGTCGCTGGTCCCTTTATATCTTGCTTCCGTTGTTGTGTTTGAGTGCTTAGGTCCAGATTCCTAATGCTCTCATTGGCTCTGATATTCTATCTGTTTTCCGTACCTGTACCATAGAGTCTGTTCACGTAAAAGCCCTTTGCGTAGTCGGCTTGTCCCTGTTTGTTCCTGTTCTCAATCCCTTGCCCCGACCTGTTCCTTCTCCTGACGTTCCAGTCTCCTCTCCGTTGATGACCTCTGCTTGTTACCTGACTTTGCTTACCTGCGACTGCCTCGGGACCAGGACCCTGATTGTACCTGTGACTTCGCTACCTTGACCCGCCTGCCTCGGACCCCTGCTTGTCCTGACGATCGACTCGCCCCTGCCGCCTGCCTCGACCCCTGCTTGTGAACCCTACTACGCTCATGCTGTTCCAGCCACAGAGATCTACCCGCCACAGGAGTCTCGCCGTGACACTGTCTCATTCAAAGGTCATCATCAAGCATGGAAGGTAAGTGTAGAGGTGTAGCACATCTAATGTGTTCATTTGTAAGAATTTCATTTGCCATGCAAAATAAATGCCTTTCACATGTAATGAAATATTCACATCAGTATTGTGTCACAGAAAATGTGTGTTTATGAAAACATGGATTGTGTGTGTTGTCAACTATGCAGCTAGGAGGTTGTGAGGATTACAACAACATTTCATTCATTCTTCTTTCACACTGAGTCGAACGTCCTCATTGTTACTTCAAGCATCATCTTTTAATTGGAGCACAAATTAATAATATGGAAACATGTTATGTGTTCCACTATATAACACTATCATTATACATGACAAACACATTACATTTCCTGGCAGTTCATAATGTCTTTCTTTATTTTAGAACACAGATGTTGCCACTCAAGGACAAACTTCACTCAAGTGACCATGAAGATGTTGACACTCCTGGATTAACACACAGATTCCCAGCAAGCTCAAACTCCACCACACCCACCAAAGTGAATATATTTTATGTCAACAGAGCGCTATTTGGAGCGTGGCAATTGTATATAACAGAGACAGGGGGTGCCCAACGACTGCCCATCCAATTGACAAAACACATAGAGTAAATACTTCATAATAATAAATACTTGGGTTATTTGGTTACCCCTTTGGCCAAAGGCGTCATAAAGCCTGCATACCAACGTCAGGGTATAACCAAGATAATGCAGGTCCTAATACAAACGACACTGTCACCCTTCCCTTACCTCTGTGACCACATCGGTATTTGTGGTGGTGTGTGGGAGTTTGAGCTTGACTGGGAATCTGTGTTAACCTATGTCTCTTTTGGAAGTTGTTGCACCTCCTCCCAGAGCTCACTCCTCCCCTTCACCCTTTAAGTTGGAAGGTCCATTTCACTTGCTGCAGGAACAAACCCTTATGGTTCCTCTCTCACAGAGGTAAGGGGAAGGGTTCACAGTGTAGTGTAGGACCTGCATTATCTTGGTTATAACCTTGACGTTGGTATGCAGGCTTAGGACGCCTTTGGGCCAAAGGGTTAACCAAAAACCAATCTTTTATTATTATTGAAGTATTTTACTCTATGTGTTTGTCAATTGGATGCAGCGTTGGACCCCCTGTCTCTTGTTATATACAATTGCCACTCTCAGATGCGTCTGGTTTGACATAAATATATTCACCTTGTGGGTTGTGGGAGTTTGAGGCGTGCGAATCTGTGTTAACCATGGCCCTTTTGGAGGCTGGAAGGCACCTCCTCCCAGAGTCTCACTCCTCCCCCTTCACCCTTTAAGTTGAAGGTCATGTTCACTTGACTCAGGAACAAACCCATTATGGATTCCCTCTCACAGAGGTAAGGGGAAGGGTCGAGCATTTATTGAGGACCTGCATTATCTTGGTTATACCTTGACGTTGGTATGCAGGCTTTAGACGCCTTTGGCCAAAGGGTTAACCAAATAACAAAGTATTTTATTATTATTGAAGTATTTTACTCTATGTGTTTTGTCAATGGATTGCAGCATTGGGCACCCCTGTCTCTTGATTACACTCCTGGATTGAACACGCATTCAAGTCCTCCTGCTCGTGCACTACTCAGCTATTGCAGCTTCTGAAGAACGAATCTTGGGTGAAGAAAATCGTCGCATTCAGAAATGATGTCAGTGTTGAAAGGATGATATCACTGAATGAAAGGATGCATGAAAAGGTCAATATCACAAATGTCTTAAATTCATAAAGTCATCATCCAAGTTCCTAAAGAATCCAAATGTAAACAGGACTTACAGCACTAGTTCTCAAATGTAAGCCAAGCAAATCAGTTGAGAATAACAGCAAAGAACAACAATTCCACTTACCCCATCTAGGAGGGATCTTATACATGCTGCTACTTTTTCTCTGAGTCCTCAGTTCTTCATCCCCAGTTCTGGATGATACCAGTACAGTAGGTGTAAGTTCTGTGCAGGTCCCTGTCAACATCCAACCGCTTACATTGTTCAAAATCTGGAACCGACACCTACAATGAGACACGAAAATGAAGTTAGGGCAACAATTACTACTAACCAGCTTTTGGAAAAAGATTAAAACATCAAAACAAGACACTGCTCCACCATCACTCTTGCAATGTTATCAACTGCTTCACAACCTGCCACAGCCCAACCCCAGTGCCCCTGAAGTGCAACAGCCACACCAGTGCCCCTGAAGTGCAACAGCCACACCCAGTGCACTGAAGTACCACAGCCCACACGCCAGACCACCTGAATGCACAGCCCACACACCAGTGCCACTTAAGTACCCACAGCCCACACCCAGTGCCCTGAAGTGCAACAGCCCACACCCAGTGCCAGCTAAATCCACACCCACACCCATGCCCTGAATGCAACGCCCATACCAGTGCACATGAAGTACCACAGCCCAACTTAGTGCCACTGAAGTGCACCAGCCACACCCAGTGCCCTAAGTGCAACAGCCCACACCCAGTGCCACAGAACGCCACAGGCCAAACAAGTCGTACAGTTAAGGCCAGAGTAATTGGCAGAGGGAAAAGGCAAACACAACAGCCAACAAGCAGGCCTGTGACTTGCTCTGAAAGGATAAACAAAATAAATAATCACATTCACTTAATTTGTTGGTGTCCTGGTGGTGTTTACTGCAGACTATTTCTTGCATAGTGTATGTACAGTATGATCATGTACAGATGCTTCATAACATTCAAGTATGTCCTTGTACACATGAATGTTTAGAAATGCTCACTGACTGAATGAAGGTATATTTGATAACATATGAATATGTATTAATCATCAGTTGATTAATGGTACAACATTATTACACACTTGCCATGTTAATGGAAGCTGACATTCACTTAGCTCTTGTTCAAGATGAGATGTATCTGGGTTATTTTTGTAATGTAGATAGTCATTTCAAGCTAATATTATTGACATACAACTTTAAGTAACTATCCATATAACAGCATACATTTTAATGTTATGTTTTCTTGTGTCTTAACTCTGTAAGACATTACTTACCTTAATCTTCTTTCATAGTTCATAATGTTGGCATGTGATCATGTATGATTTTTGGTTACAATAACAGATCTGTTAGTGTATATGAAGATATCTGTAGTCTCTGTGTATCTCTATGGATATATGTATACACACACACACACACACAAACACACAGTGTTTGTGTGTGTATATATATATATATATTTATCTCTGCCACTGTTGTCAGCAAACAGGACTTGTGTTAATGAGATATAAATGTTAGGACACTTGCTAAAATTATGGGATCAGTATGATTGAGCCCTTAATTCACTCACCTGTATTTAACTTTGAATATGATTAAAAACAAAGCCTACTTACACACATCAATGGCTTGTTAGCACGATAATAAATATATAAATAATTATAAATAATATATATATATATATATATTTAATATATATATATAATATATATATAATATATATATATATATATATATATTATAATCAGAATGAACAGTACATTCCTTCATGGCTGAAAAGAGGCCTTGTTTGCTGTAAATACCACTTATACACAGCTGACGTAAATAGGGCCTCAAATATATACCAGTAATGTTAAAACTGTAATGAACTGTTAAGATAATTACAACAAGGCCTGTTTGCACACAAGGCTTTCAATGTAGATCTATATAATATAATATATATAATATATATACATATATATATATATATATAATATAATATATATATATATATATATATATATATATTACATATATATCTACCAAATAAAAACTCAGTTGGCACACTGTAAACCGAAAAAATGCTGATGCTTGTCCCATATGCACATATACACAGATGAATTTACCAGATAGAAGTCCGGAAAAAACGAGACAGCACACAGCCAGAGAAATCCATAGGAACTGTATTCAGGTTAACATGGCACCACATCCAACGTTTCGGTCATCATACAGTGACCTTCTTCAGGGACATGGGATATGTGAATGCTAATGAACCCCCTTATATACCCACTTGAATCAAGACATAAATCAAACTCACCCGTGTGTTGACAAAATTGCTCGCGAAAAAAACCGTGTGCGCGGCAAGTCAGGGTTAGTCAGTGGAGTGTGTGCGCCTCTGTAGTTAGTTAGGAGTATCCCAATGCGAGCATCAAGATGGCGTTGCGTTCCAGTGCTTAGATGCGGTCCACAGGGCACACAGCTGCACGTTTTTTTTCGCTGGCATTTTTGTCAACACACGGGTGAGTTTGATAAGACAAATAAACAGACAGAGAGAAAAACAGAAAAAGACACAAAGAGAGAGATGTGTGTGTATGGTTAAATCTAGCTAAGTGTAACCAGAAATCTGTTCATCATAGCACTGTAAATGATTTCACACACATTGTTATTCTAATTCAAAGAGTCTACTTGTTTTGCACATGTTGATTGCCTAAGCCGAAAGTAAAGTTTCGATTCCTGTGAAAAGAGTATCTTACCCAAAGAATTTCAGCCAATTATTGTAACAAATTTCTTGTGGGAGAAAACCTAGGCGTATAACTGCTACGTTGTATTATAACCTTGGAAGAAACCGCGAAGATAACATGTAACTATTCACACATCCAGCAGACATCCGTATGCGTTCAACTTAACACAACGTACACTTGAAGAGACAAGAAATGGCAGAATCTTCCACATTGCACAGCCATCCACGTAAATCATACAAATTTATGATTTATGAAGCAATCGAATCAATGCCAGAGAAAAGTGCAAACGTGGCCAAAATCTATGACTTGATCCAAAAGAAATATCCATACTACCAAGAACCTGACAAACAACGAAATTTAAAAACTTCTGTACGATTCATTTTATCCGCAAATGAATGTTTTGAGCGTGTCCATGATTGGCTAGATCAACGATATGGATGCTGGCATGTTGCGCCATCATTTAAACTTACCATGGAACATGGAACATTTCTGTTAAATAGCATATTTTTGCCTAATACCAGTGACACTGAAGCCACACCGACAGTCGCGTCTGCTAATATAAAGTACCTGCACCCTACATTTATCAAGACCAGATGCAAGATGGACATAAATATGATATGTATCCAAACTTATATGGGCAATACCAATGTGGATGGGAAAACAACCATCAACTGTACGTACATCCGGATGTCTTATTTGAAGAAGCCACTGCAGATCCATATGACGCCCTCATGGAAATGTGTGTGATTCAGGATTCAACGGTTGCCTCAACCATGGATGATACTGTTGTGCCTTCCTGGAGCGATCAGTTGCAGCCAAATCAGTTTTGACTTCTACAAGAATGGTAAATAAAAATTTCGTTATGGCTTTACTCAAATTATATATGTGTACATTAATAAAATACACCATTTGTTAGCCAAATGAGTGTATACAGCTTAACACTGCAGACAGCCTTACATGTAGCGTGCACAAAGACATTATTTCCTATAACAATATACTACATGACGAACCATTAGTACACATTGGTGACGGAGTCCTAAATCATAGATGCTTATCGCTTTTAAATTATCATTTCAACATGTTACACTAACTGTAACACACACACACCTCATTGTTTAGCATTCAACATATAAAAACAAAGTATAGCCCACATATGACGTGGGAAACTGGTCATGTCCCAAGGCGTCCTTAAAAAGGTTACCGATGCAAGCCCCACCCCCAACCGATGAACGCGCATGAAACAGTATTGGCTGTGCCCGTAGCTTATTGTTAAGTCAGTGCAGTGCGTCATGCGCGCGCGTCGGTGGGGCGATGCGTGCACAGCGCTGAAGGCCAATGTTCATTCAGTGGGAGGGGTGTTTGCGTGCACTTCACGGTGCCTTAAACAGGACGTCACACGTATTTTGTTCGCTAATTGGCTGATCGTCCGTTTTTGCTGTGGGCACACGTCTGTTTACAAAGTTTAGATATGTACGTGTGTAGAAGTGAATTTGTTTCGCTTCCATATCATAACTTTCAGCCATGATATGCGTAATGCTAACAGCACCATGGAGGGACATGTATTGAACGCACAGCATACACATCGTTTTGCGCATGCGCTAAGACTTAGTCCACACATTCGTGATGTGCGCGCGCAACAGACGTTGTGCGCGCACATTATTATGTATACAGGCATCGGAACTAACGTATCAGTAGTGATGCCAGCAAAGCGATTTGAAAAATGAGACAGTTCTGTATCTGTAGTTTAAACATATACGTAACTTATGCGTGAATATCCACAATCATATAGAGATGTGTTAAGCGTTGTCATGCTGAAACATAGATAAATGTGCAATCTTTGAACATCATGTGAAAGTGAATCCCTGCGCTTCTCCCATAGGGATAGCAATCAATGGGGAATATATATATATATATGTATGGTGTAAATACCTATAAGAAAAAAGGA
>WSYH01000364.1:194917-221353 GCA_036426205.1 Ascaphus truei
ATAAGAAAAAAGGAGACTTTTGGTATACATCCTTTGATCAAATAATGTCAAGCCTGCTAACCACGTCAAGGTAAGTCTCTTTAGCAGGTCTCTACGCTAAATGCATACTAGTGTTATGTGAAATAAGCCCAGAAGGGTTAAAAATATCAAAGCATATGCTGTATAACCTGAGTGCAATTAAAAACTGGTATATACATACAGATACTCACATGTAGTGAAGTGGAATAAGGGGACCTTGTCTAGGAGATTATATACCTAGAAGAGGAGGGGCTGGCCTGCCACAAACTGCTCAATAAGCTGGCTAAATATATTCAATTACACCATAGTAGTGTTGCCCTCTAGGAGCGTGCTGCAAAGGATTAAAATCGGCCCAACCAAATCATGTGAAACAAATATAATCACTGCGCTTCTCCATGTAAAGAGCATGCAGCTAGTGAAGGAAATGGCCATACCAATGTGCAAAACAGAAAGTGAATCCCTGGCGTTCTCCCATAGGGATAGCAATCAATGGGGATATATATATATATATATGTTATTAGCCAATCACCTGCAACTGCTATTGAGAGTTTGTGGCAGGCCAGCCCTCCTCTTCTAGGTATATATCTCCCTAGCAAGGTCCCCTTATTCCAGTTCACTTACATGTGAGTATCTGTACTGGTTAATACCAGTTTTTAATTGCACTAGGTTTATACAAGCATATGCTTTGATATTTTAACCCTCTGGGCTTATTTCACATAACACTAGTATGCATTAGCGTAGGGACCTGCTAAAGACTGTACCTTGACGTGGTTAGCAGGCTGGCATTATTTGATAAAGGATGTATACCAAATAGTCTCCTTTTTTCTTATAGGTATTTACACCATACATATATATATATATATATATTCCCCATTGATTGCTATCCCTATGGGAGAAGCGCAGGGATTCACTTTCTGTTTTGCACATTTGTATGGCCATTTCCTTCACTAGCTGCATGCTCTTTACATGGAGAAGCGCAGTGATTATATTTGTTTGAACATCATGTGTTTGCTGTATTTCAGAGATGTCGAGGATGAATACATGGGACCAATATATGATTTCAGATGGCCCAATTGTTATATTAGATGATTGTGACGACGAGCGAATAACTATTATAATAAATATGTAACAATGCTTTCAATCATTGGTGCGCAGATAAACAATCACTACATAATGTTATCCTATAGTGCAAATATTTACTATGCACTTAATTATCATAACGATGTTGCTAAGAATGGAAGTTTGTTCTATTGATATTTTTTTCTTTTCTACTAACATTATATGTATTGCCATGTGATATATGCAACCAACATTATCACTCAGCAAACACATTAATCTACTATATATTATAATCTCACGTGTGACTTGTCAAAGAATGTAAATGGTACATAACAACCCGTCAACATTGTATCTGAACGTACACAATAACAATAGTGAGGTGATACAAAGTGTTTAGTCGTGTGAATGTTATATTATCACCTAGGTTGTAGTGTAACCTAACATGCATGAGCTAATAAATGTTAGGTAAAGATCATTAAACCATCAACTTTTGTGTGTACATTTAATTCACACGAGTAACTATAGTTTAGTGTCATTAGTAAACGTTTAACACATACATAGCTAAGTGAGGCCGATGATAAAAGCAACATTATTATGTTGGTTTATATTATTTCTGGTAGAAATACATGCATCACACCAAAACGACAACACACACACACACACATACATCCACACACACCACAACACACTCACCACACAACAAAACACACACAACACACACACACACACACACACACACACACACACGATTGCTGAAATGTGTGCATATGTAAATGTATACTTTTATGATCATATGTTGACAGTAGTTATAAAGGATCATGATCATTTTGAATCAGTAAAGTGAATGAAATAAAAATTTTAATAACTACATTGTCATTGTGTTGAATGATTTAGGAAAAGTAGAGAATTCCAAAAACTATACTTTGGAATGGTGTTAACATTTTGACAAATGTTAGATGAACGTCAAATCAACACACATATTTGACTTATACATACACATGTGACAATGTAGTAATGAACATGAAGATGAAGTGAAAGAAGAACTAATCACATACATTGCAATGTTAATGATGTTTAACACATTAGGGTCTTTTCATACAAACATGCATTGAGTGTTAACATCGCTCATGTGCATGAATAGATGTTCTCCTCCCATACTCACTAGCTGAGCAGGGTTTATCCCCTTCTCTACCCCACCCCTATATTCCATGAATGGATGTTGTAACGTTGCCAAAATTACATGTTATGTAATGTACGTAATGATAAGAAAACATACTGCACAATAACCACCAGATGTAGATAAACGCACGGACACAATACATAAACGACATGTTTCGATTGTCACATCTTTTTCATTACGTTCTGTTTATACATCCTGTAACTATACCTGTATCGAGGTTTGCACATCTTATGACAGATGTGAATTGAAATACATACCATGAGCAGAAATTGGAGTGATATACCTTGAAAAAGAAAACATGAATGAATATAAATCATTGTCATGACATGTTCATTAATGTAAGCAACACACAGAAGTGACAATTTTATATGTGATATGAAACAAAATCTGTAATACGTCAAATATGATCTTAAATACACAATAGTGTACACATCATTGTGACACACATGTCACACTCCAAAATAAACATTGTATGTAACCATACTGCACTAGCTATTGACTATCAACATAGTAGGTTTATTGTGTATGCATAACCAAAAATAGCATGTACATAAAATATAGATTTTGTACACATTATTTCTTCACGTACACACAACACCTTTTAGTGGTAAGTAGTATAATACAACCTGTTGATGAATGACATACCGGTGCCACATGCAATTGTCCACACAGCAGAGAAGAGAAACGTGTGCGAACCATATTCATCTGTTTCCTAAGTGAATGGTATTTGTACAAATGTATTTATCATTACAATGACTTAATACATCTATGTAGTTCTATGAACATATATGTATTTGCTTACATGAAAAATAGGTGTTTATGACATTCCGACGTGTCTCCACACCACCGGCTGTTTGCTCAGTGTCAGCTGGTAAATTTAAGGGATGCTTCTCCTCCAAGCCCTGACGTATGTCGGTTTGTACATTATTGCGGAGTGCCAGATTGTGCAAAATGCAACATGCAATGACAATATCTGACACTTTAGCAGGCTTACATTGCAATGCCCCCCTTTTCTATCTAAACACCGAAATCGTGTTTTCAGAAGCCCAAATGTCCTCTCTATGACGGATCGGGTAGATATATGGGCAACATTGTACCTCTCCTCTGCTTCACATTGAGGGTTTGGCACCGGGGTCAACAGCCACGGCCTAATTCCGTATCCTGAGTCACCTATAATCCATCGTGCCAAAAAATGAAACAATTTGTGTTAACATTATTACATTGAACAGTTCATATAAAATCTAGAGTTGTTTGTTAACACATCATAATCTGTACTCACCCACCAGCCAACCAGGTCCAAAATAGCCTTCTTCAAAAGCATGGAAGACTGATGAGTTTCTCAGGATAGAGGAATTGTGACTGGAACCAGGGAATTTGGCTACCACGTGCATTGCATACCACCTGTACATTCAGGGAATGGTAGTGCTTACGGTTGCGGTAAGCATGCTAACTCTGGATAGGCGGGATCAAAGCAACATGGGTGAAATCTATTGCACCCATCACACATGGTATCCCGACTATGGTATAAAAGCCATTCCTGACTTCCAGCAACTCTGTGTGCTCTGGAGGAAAATGAATATAATTCCTAGCGCGTCTATTCAGTGCACATAGAAACTGGGTAAAGGCCCGCGAGAATGTAGATTGCGAGACCCCGCCCACTATGCCCACAGTTGTCTGGAATGACGCGGAAGCAAAATAATGTAATGAGCACAGCATTTTAACAAGCCCAGGAACCACACGACCTCTGGCTGTCACAAAATCTAAATCTCCCCGTATTTCTTCATAAAGAGCTAAGATTGCTGCTGAAATCAAATGATAGCGACTTACAATCTCCTCCTCACTCATCCCATCTAACATGGTTCTCTCCCTGTATAAATGAGGACGAGGCACAACTTCTCTCCTCTCTCTTCTCCTCTCATCTCCTTGCCCTCTCCCTCTCCCTCTCCTGTCCGCGTGCCTGTCCCTGTCACTGTCCCTGTCTTCTCTGTCCCTGTCCCTGTCCCTTCCTTGGCCTGTGACTTCCTCTCCATCAGCAAGCTTCTCATCAAATAGAATCTTCCTCCGTCTCATAAACATTCGCATCATTTTCAGGTCTGTAGCTGTGAATGCGCAGGTAATTGCCCTCCTTTAAATACCTATGTGATGATGTCAGGTGACTTGCAAGGTGTTATATTAACATATCCAAGTAGTTCACTCCCAACGTGTTTACTCCCAACAGATTATTTATGTGTGTTCACCAGGCAATCCTGATATTTGAGAATGATGTAACGTTAAGCTTTGTACAACCATTTATTGGCAAGTATTTCTGGAATGTGTAAGGCATGTACCACTTCAGAACGCAACACTCAGTCATCTAATTAGGATACAACCATGACATTGACGTTGAGAAACTGCATTGCAACATGTGTCATTTGGCATGTTATTGTCACCTGTTCACATGAACTAATTGTATTGTGCATATGCATAATTATATGCCATCAGGATACTTTATATTGATTGAGTTTCAATCGTGTAAAAATGAGTAACTATTATAGATGTGTGTATAAGTTAGTGTAGCCGTGATCCCAAGAAGATGGGAGGTTGCGCTTGCAAAGAGTAGTTGCAAAAGCCCGCGAAGGAGGAGAGTGCATTTGGCAGGAGAGGAGCATTCCCTTGACCCAGCAGCCCTACGGGGAGGTTCAGGTGAGAGCGTTTAGCCTATGGGCAGAGGAGTTGTCAGAGATATAGGCAGTGGTTGCGCGCACGTGGCGTCAGAGCTACTTGGAGAGATGAGGAGACGGAGATACGGCACGGGGAGGTTGTACCCCAAGGCACAGGCCAGGTGCCTCAGGTCCAGCTAGCCCTGAGTCACCTTAGAGACAAGCTGAGCTAGGGACCGCCTTAGTAAGGGTCTTACCCCCGTATTGTTAGCTTTGCCTGGGACTATTCTGTTGAGAGGGAGATCTGGGCTCAGACCCCCTTTGGAGTTGCCAGAGTCCGAGAGGGAGCATCCTGGACCCTAGCGAGGGAAAGAGCGTTGTCAACACAGAGACCCTTTTCGAAGATCGTGGCCGTTCTGAGCACCGGAGTGCTCGGCAGGTATTTCATCAAGTGCACCAACTGTACCTTTCATTCACCCGAGACATAGTGGCTGCGCAGTCACCCATACATTTGGAGGCACTGCTGAGATTCAGACATGGGGTGGCTCTCGAACCTAAATTGTGATCACCATGGCTTTGCCCACCCTTCACGAGAAACGAGACTGGGCCCGTCAAGTACGCACGCCTACTCATCGCACCGTAGCGCTGGCCCGAGTGCCCATGGCCCTACCCTTAGAGACTTTACAGATGGCCTTGCGACAACTCCCGGGTTTTGCCAAAGCTCGCCTGGTAGATGTAATGGTAGACCACGACTCCAAGTGGAATACCTTACTTGTAGACTGTCGGCGTAACCTGTTAGCGCTCGAACCTGCCGTTCCGCAATCCCTGGTTTTGCCCGATGCACCGCCCGGCAGTAGTCCTTTCGTTTACCCCCTCCGAGATCCCCTCGTACGTCCGTTGGATGAGGACGACCCCACCCTCCCGTTGATTCACTATGCCGAGAGTGAGGTCGGTAGCTGCCGCTCCATGTCCAGTGACCCGGGATCCAGCGCATCCATGGAGGCAGGAGTGAGTAGTAACATGCTAAAGAAACGGAATGACAAAATAGACCTGCTATCCAGTCCCCCCAGTTTGCCGCCGCTAGTCGAAGCGCTTACCTTAGCCACCCACGCCCAGAACTACCGAAAGCTAAAAGCCTTCTCGGGGACCCTCACTGTGCCTACCGGGGAAGATGGGGTAGAAACGTGGAAAGAGCACACGTGGGGAGTGATGGAAGAGTGGTCATGCACCGATGTAGTAAAATGCCAGAGGCTCATGGAGTGTCTGCGGTCCCCCGCGGCCACTCTGATCAGAATACACTGTGAACAGTACCCCGATCTAACCTCTCGCTTGATGATAGAGTTCCTGGCCGAAGCCTATAGCATGAAAGAGGATGACGAGCCTTGTGGGCAAAGTATTATGCCGTAAACCAGAAGGATGGGGAAGAGCTATCCACATATATATACCATGTGCAAATATCTCTTGGATCGCTGCTGCATTATAAATATGTACTACCCTCCCAGATGAATGAGTATCTCTGGAAGCAGTACCTCCGCGGATCCAGTCCTTCTCACCCAATAGCCAGCATGATTGGTGATCACCTCACCCGGGCCCCCCCCTCGTTCATCCAACTACTGCAACAGGTGAAGGAACACGAGACGCATCTAATGTTACACTCTCCTCAGAGGCTGAAAGTTAGCGGTGGCGCTAAATCCAGAGGAAGTACAGAGAAAAAAGAGGAGCCACCGGACCAGCCTGGCTCCGGGAAATCGCCATTCGCGGGACGGTGGTCCCCTCCATCGGATCGCCGGGCTATCCCTAGAGATATGTCCTGCTAAAAGTGCAGGAAGCGGGGACAACTATCCTACGATTGCCGCCTGGGCACTTCTCGACCCCGGAGCCCCTCACCCCCGAAGTTCCCGTCCCAGGCTATGGTCTGCGGGATGTATGCGACGGATGCAGATACAGACGGAACCCTGTCCGGAGGGGCCGAATCGGTAGAAGATGGGAATCGAGTGGGACCGGTAGCGCTGATCTGAGTTTTAAAGGATGGAATCTACTCTTCTGCACTACTAGACACCGGATCCCAAGTCACCATCATACTGTATACAGAGGGTTCTACGATCGTCATCTTCAGAAGCGTCCGCTGCGACCGGCGGACCACATCAAGGTACGCGGGCTGAGCAACGACGACTACCCCATCGACGGGTTAGTGACAGTGGATCTGGAAATACGGAGATAACAATACAGACCGGCGCCTTAATGTCCAATAACGAAAATGAGTCCAAAGAAGTACTGCAGGGTCCAATAACGGTGCTCCAGTAGTTAGACAGAAGACTCCACAGCAGCAAACATGGTGTTATGCAGGGGAGATAAAGAGAGAAATCATAGCGTGATATTGCATAAGATGAACATATAACTCACAGTCAAGACATACACCACTAACAACACTGACAGAAAGGCTGACAATAAAACAGAGATTTATTGGACAATTACTAAAAAGGATGAGAACTAGGGAGCAGGTCTAGGATCCGGTGTGTAAAACCGGAATCCTACTTACAGCAATCCAAAATATTCAAGCGGTGTTTGCAGGGTGTGCAGTCCTGTTTCAGCTTTTCTCTGGCGCGTGGTGCTTCTGTAATGGCCGCCGGCGCTTCCTCCGATTGTTCTCACTCTGTTCTTACACTGTTCTCACTGTTCTCACTCCAAATGATCTCTAAAACACCCAACGCGTTTCGTGCGCATGCGCACTTCTTCAGGGGTTGTTGGGTGTTTTAGAGATCATTTGGAGTGAGAACAGTGTAAGGAGCAGACTTCAGCATTAAACCCCAGTTCCAGCGGACGGCAGAGACGTGCAGAAAGGAGTAAGCGGCGGCGAGTAGCTACACCCAGCGAGTGATGTCAGTGCAGACGAAAAATCTCGCGAGGGTTGGCCTGCAGGGACGCCGAGCCCGAGAGCAATCGGAGGAAGCGCCGGTGGCCATTACAGAAGCACCACGCGCCAGAGAAAAGCTGAAACAGGACTGCACACCCTGCAAACACCGCTTGAATATTTTGGAATGCTGTAAGTAGGATTCTGGTTTTACACACCGGATCCTAGACCTGCTCCCTAGTTCTCATCCTTTTTAGTAATTGTCTAATAAATCTCTGTGTTATTGTCAGCCTTTCTGTCAGTGTTGTTAGTGGTGTATGTCTTGTCTGTGAGTTATATGTTCATCTTATGCAATATCACGCTATGATTTCTCTCTTTATCTCCCCTGCATAACACCATGTTTGCTGCTGTGGAGTCTTCTGTCTAACTACTGGAGCACCGTTATTGGACCCTGCAGTACATCTTTGGACTCATTTTCGTTATTGGACATTAAGGCGCCGGTCTGTATTGTTATCTCCGTGTTTCTACTAACTGTGTTTGGGTTAGGTTTTTTCCTTGGCAGCCGTCCTGTATTTAGTCACTTGTCACATTGTGTATTATTCACTTTATTTTTATTGTTAGCGCTATTTACACCATTCTTTTTTCCTAGTGGATCTGGAAATACAACAGCTCAACACGGGAAAGTCTCACCCCATGAAGGTGGATGCCTTGGTGTGTCCAAAACCCCGAGACACCCCTAAATACCCTATTATCCTTGGCACCAATGCCGATATTGTACAAGCGGTCATCCGGGCCTATCTACACGAAACTAAAGAGCTCCCCATGTCCAATCTACAGCTGCAATTGGTCCAATCCGACCCAGCCCAGCCTTCCTCTCCTCCCAATGACTACGGACTATTGTTCTGTGGGCGAAAGGGGTGGACAAAGCTTTTTCCCGGAGAAACGCAAAGAATCTCCGCTTGGTGTGCTTATGCAGAGCGTCTAGCCGAAGACCAACAATTCTCACTCGAGAGTACTACTGAAGAAGATGTGAGGCGAGGGTATCGGCTCGTACCCGATTTCCGCTATTGGCAGGGTGCCATTCCTAGATGGATTGATGTGATGGTGCAGAATCTTTCACCCTCCTTCCTGGTCATCGATGTGGGCCAGCAGATAAGAAGAATCTATCCTGTTAGTTCATAGAAGAAGCTGTGCAAGTAAATACAACCCGAGTGAAAAAAAGAGGGATGGCCCTGGACTTCGATTTCGGCTCAGCCGAATTGCCTGGAACCTGGAAGGACCGGTTACGGGCGCAACTAGAAAAAAGACGGTCCGTATTCTCTACTGAAGAGATGGATGTGGGGTGTAGCCGCAACGCCCAGCACACCATTCGCATGATGAATGAGAAGCCCTTCAGAGAACGTTCTCGCCGACTCGCTCCCCGGGATGTGGAGGATGTGAGAGCGCCATCCATGACATGGAGGCTGCAGGGATTGTCACTGAGTCCCGAAGCCCCTACGCCTCCCCTATAGTGGTGGTGAGAAAGAAAAATGGAACTGTGAGGCTGTGTGTAGATTATCGGACGCTGAACAATCGGACGGTACTGGATCAGTATAACCTCCTTCGTATAGAAAAGATCTTAGATGCCCTACACGGGAGTCAGTGGTTCAGCGTACTGGATCTACGGTCTGGATACTATCAAGTCCCGATGAGCCCAGAGGATCAAGAAAAGACAGCCTTCGTCTGCCCCCTTGGCTTTTATCAGTTCAACCGCATGCCCCAAGGCATATGCGGAGCGCCCGCTACCTTCCAGCGATTAATGGAAAAGACGTTGGGTGACCTCAACCCCCGAGAATGCCTGGTGTACCTAGATGACATCATAGTCTTTGGGAAAACTTTGGAGGAGCATGAGAATCGCCTCTTGAAGGTATTGGATAGGCTGTCCGCAGAAGGCCTCAAACTCTCTCTGGACAAATGTTGGTTCTGTCGGACCTCAGTAACGTACAGTATGTAGGGCACATAGTGTCCGGCACCGGAATCGCCACTGATCCCGCTAAGATAGAAGCTGTCGTTAACTGGCCTCATCCCGAGAATGTGGGGGAGCTACGCTCGTTCCTGGGTTTCTGCAGCTACTATCGGCGATTTGTGGAGGGGTATTCACAAAGGGCCAAAGCCCTCAACAGTCTGCTCCGCATATACCCGTCTAAAACGGGCCAGAAGACCCACGCTGCCAAACAGCCCTTCGGGGATAAATGGACCCCTGAGTGTGACCAAGCTTTCCACGACCTGAAGCAGAGCCTGACGGCTGCTCCGGTCTTGGCCTACGCCAATCCCGATCAACCCTACATCCTGCACGTGGATGCCAGCCTGAGCGGCCTAGGAGCCGTGTTGCATCAAAAATATCCCGAGGGGTTGCGACCCGTAGCGTACATCATCTGCAGCCTCACCACCAGTGAACAGAACTATCCGGTACACAAGCTCGAATTCTTGGCCCTTAAGTGGGCCATAGTGGATAAACTTCGGGACTATCTGTACGGGGTGTCGTTCGAAGTACGCACCGACAATAATCCTCTTACCTACATCATGACCTCAGCCAAACTGGATGCGACCGGACATCGCTGGTTGGCCACGCTTTTCAATTACAACTTTACCTTGAAATACAAACCTGGGCCATTAAACATTGGGGCGGACGCCTTGTCGAGGCGACCGGGATTGATCCCTACCAACGACGAAGATCAGTGGGAAGAGATCCCTGGGCCCGGAATAAGAGCCCTCTGTGGCACGGCAGCCATCATAGAAGAGCAAGTAGCCTTTTCAGAATTACGGGTGGCTGACTCCCTAGGGTGCACCCCCACCGCTATACCTGCAGCCTATCGGGACCCGAGTGGGATACTGGTTACCCCAGATCAGATCATTGCTTGGGAAGACATGGTACGTTATCAAGAACAAGATCCGGTCGCAGGAACTATCCGGGATGCCATTCGACAAAATTGACGGGGCCTGCTTCGCCAGACTCCAGGGGATGTCGGAGGTATACTAATGCGGGAGGCGGATAAATTTGAAATCCGAGATCGGCTGTTATACCGAGTGGTGAAGTATTTTGACCACCCAGATCGCCGCCAACTAGTGTTGCCAAAACGACTACAATACTTAGTGTTGAAAGCTCTCCATGATGAACACGGACATCAGGGGGTAGACAAGACTTTCAGATTAGTAAATGATAGATTTTTCTGGCCAAAAATTAGAGAATCCGTAGAGCATTACTGTCGTAGGTGTGTGCGGTGTATCCAACGCAATACTCTGCCCACCCGAGCTGCCCCCATGGGTCATCTAAAGAGTACGGGACCTATGGATTTAGTCTGCATGGACTTCTTGTGCATCGAGCCCGACACACAGGGTATAGGGAACGTGCTGGTCATCACTGATCATTCTACCCGCTACGCCCAGGCCTTTCCGACCAAGGATCAAAAAGCTATTACGGTGGCTAAGGTCCTCTGGGAGAAATATTTCATGCATTATGGGCTACCTCAATGTCTGCACTCCGACCAGGGACGGGACTTTGAAAGTAGACTGATAAAAGAATTGCTGAACCTCTTGCACATTAAAAAGTCCCGTACTACCCCTTACCACCCGGAAGGGGATGCCTTGCCTGAATGTTTCAATCGCACTCTGCTGGACATGCTGGGCACGCTAACAGG
This sequence comes from Ascaphus truei, assembly GCA_036426205.1. Classification (NCBI taxonomy): domain Eukaryota; kingdom Metazoa; phylum Chordata; class Amphibia; order Anura; family Ascaphidae; genus Ascaphus; species Ascaphus truei. Next base: position 206,342 of record WSYH01000364.1, read on the forward strand.
TGTCGAAAAGACTAAGTGGAGTCGCCATGTGGAAACTCTAGTCCATGCTTATAATTGCACCCAACACGAATCTACCGGGTTCTCACCCTACTTTCTTATGTTTGGCCATGAGGCCCGTCTGCCCGTGAATATACAGTTAAGAGTCTCCACCGATGGGGGGCACAATTCCAACCATTTTCGCTATGTACAAAGATTGCAAGAGAATCTACAGAAGGCCTATGGGCAAGCCGAGAGATCCACCGAAAAATTGAATGCCGGGAACAAAAGGCGCTATGATCACAAAGTAAAACATAGAGACAATAGAAAAGTGGGAAGAGTTCCCAAAAGCAGCGCTTCAGCAAATGAGGTACAAAGATGGATGGTATTTATATATATAACCAAAATGTGGATTTATATATATATAACCAAAATATTGCAGCAATTAGGAGTATTGGACCCAGTGCATTGTAAAGCAGGAGTATTGCATAAAATATAATGTCTTTTGGTGAGGAAGTATTCAATGCTTTAAAGCACCTCAGAAGACTTTGAACTCTTACCTGCAGCACTGTTACCGGTCAACAACTCCCCCTGAATCCATGGGTGGGGAGATACAATACTCACTTCTTGTATTCTTTCTCCATAGGTGCGTGCATCACGCAGGGTAAGTAGATAGTAGCTTGAAATCCAGAGATTGCAGCAGAGCACAGCTGAAGGATGGAGTCAGCGCCAGCAATAAAGGGTTAAAATATCAATTTATTGGTACATGGTACAAACAGGGGGAGACAGAACACACTCGGATGCGTTTCAGGCTATGCAGCCCTTTCGCGTAGCTCAGAGTGTGTTCTGTCTCCCCCTGTTTGTACCATGTACCAATAAATTGATATTTTAACCCTTCATTGCTGGCGCTGACCCCATCCTTCAGCTGTGCTCCACTGCAATCTCTGGATTTCAAGCTACTAAAACATAGAGACATTAAAACGGGCGATGCCGTACTGCTCCGCAACCTGGGAGTACCGGGAAAACATAAGTTGGCTGACCGTTGGCAAGAAGGGGTGTACGAAGTGGTTTCTCAAATGCCTGGCCTTCCAGTCTACCGGATAAAAGACTCGGATGGGCGGATAAAGACATGGCATCGAAATCATCTGCTCCCCATTCCCCAAATAGAAGGAGTTTTAGAGTGGCCCACATCTCCCCTGAGTGGGGAACGGTCATCAAGACATGAAAGTCCGGAAGATTCACAGGAAGGAACCTCTCAAAGGGGCCTTCCGGCCGTGGGGGCATCTCCCGAAGGAGCTACGGGCAAAGAGCCCCTTGGCCCAATGACAGAGGCACTGACTCCAGTGAGCCCACCATTAAATCCCAAGAGCCCGTGCTTTGTGCCACAAAGAGATGTTACAGACCTACCCCACCCCTCAAGGGCCGAGTTGGAAACACCCGATGAGAATTGCTACTCCCCCAAGGAGGTAGTGGAAGAGCCACTTCGCAGAAGCCAAAGAGCTGGACAACCTCCCACGAGGTTGGCTTATGATCAGTTCAGGGCACCCCAATATGAGTCTCAGCAGTGGGCTCGCAGCCGGGTTCAATCTGTGATTATTATGTTCAGTGAAATGTACAAGTTGATAGAGGAACCTATGTATTAGTGTTTTTCATTATATAAATGGCTTTTTTGTTGTCGTTTTCCAAGCGGGGATGTTGGAATCCAAAGGGGGGAGGATGTAGCCGTGACCCTTGATTCACCCCAAGAAGATGGGAGGTTGCACTTGCAAAGAGTTGTTGCAAAAGCCCGCGAAGGAGGAGAGTGCATTTGGCGGGAGAGGAGCAGTCCCTTGACCCAGCAGCCCTACGGGAGGGTCTGGTGAGAGCGTTTAGCCTATGGGCGGAGGAGTTGCCAGAGATATAGGCAGTGGTTGCGTGCACGTGGCATCAGAGCTACTTGGAGAGACGAGGAGATCGAGATACGGCGTGGGGAGGTTGTACCCCCAGGCACAGGCCAGGTGCCCCAAGCCCAGGTAGCCCTGAGTCACCTTAGAGACAAGCTGAGCTAGGGACCGCCTTAGTAAGGGTCTTACCCCCGTATTGTTAGCTTTGCCCGGGACAATTCTGTTGAGAGGGAGATCTCCCGTTTGGAGTTGCCAGAGTCCGAGAGGGAGCGTCCTGGACCCTGGCGAGGGAAAGAGTGTTGTAAACACAGACACCCTTTTCGTAGATCGTGGCCATTCCGAGCACCGGAGTGCTCGGCAGGTATTTCATCAAGTGCACCAACCTTTCATTCACCCGAGACATAGTGGCTGCGCAGTCACCCATACATACACATAAGGCCGGTTGTGAGCGGGAGGACTAAGTAGCATAATTGGACACGGGGTGGGATCACCCGGTGGCGGGATTGGGGGAAGTTGTTGGCGTCCGCTGAGGCGCAAGTTATTGTTGGCGTCCGCCGAGGCGCAAGTTATTGTTGGCGTCCGCCGAGGCGCAAGTGATGGTGACGTCCGCCGTGGCGTGTTATATAATGTGTACCTGCATATCGAAATGTCATGGCATGTAATGCATCTTGAATTGGACCTTTCAGTAAAAGAGATTGGTTTCAGAACTTGGCTGTGTAAGGATAATTATTGTATATACGTGCTGCGAAGACTAACTCCCCCTTTGGCGGGATCTGTCGCAGGTGGAGGCGCTGCACCCGACATATATATTGCACGCACCCCAGGCTCTCCGTGGCAGAGGCGCAGGCCCTGTGAGCAAGCAGGTAACACAGCACATAGTAACAGCTTGCTAGTGATAGGAAGCAGGGTTACATTAGCATGAAGTGATTCTAATGCATCGTGTACAATGTAAACATGCAATGTTATTGAGTGTCCAATTGCGGACGTCATCAAAAGAGGGAGGTCACAAAGTACATGTAAACATGAAAACAAACAGCTACATTTACATTTGATCATGCGTTACACATTCAAAGCATTCTGTAATGTAAACCAACATTACTATACGCTGGATCTGTTAGATGTGTGAAATGTGTTACATCATATAATAAATTGAAGCACACTTAAGTAACATGTTTCATATTATGTGACCTGTTCCTTTAAGAGTTGAGTATAGGATTTTCCCTTGACACATCATAACATTAAGACTAATGTGACACGCAAATCATCATAACATTGAAAAGTACAATGTTATGCCAATAATAAACGTAAGGGGTGACACGATGAAGTGAATGACCTCGACACTGTAATGCCAAGCACTTTTTATTATGAGCAATAGAACGTTAACAGTCCTATAATGTTATAAGTCCCTGCTCCATTGACTCCATTGATGTAGAAATTAGGTTTTTTTTCTAAGTGCTGTCCCGGCAACCTTGCCGATCCTTCTCCCCTCCAACTTGCCAACTTTAGTTGGTGGGACCAATTGCCGATGAAATCTCCATTTCTGTGTGCCGATCAGCACCGATAAGCTGATCGGGGCTACTTGAATACAGCCGATTTCAAAAAGTGCCGATAAGTGCCAATAAGTGGGTTATCGGCAGCCGCATCCCGATAAATTTTTATCGGCAAGAAAAACTGCCGATTTTGAGCACTTATCGGCGCTTACTGAATCTCAAATCCAATTTTGGCGGGAAAATAGTGATAAAAGCCTTATCGGCGCTTACTGCATGAGGCCCTTAGATTGCAGTAAATCAGGTCCATATTGGCTGCTTAGTTTTAATCTGAGGAGCGCCTGTGTAATCTCCTCTTTGGATACTGGGACAAATTGAAAATTGTGAGCAGTATTGGGAGAGGATGGGGCTATAGGGGTACTCTCAGTTGTCCTGTTGCCCTGCTGCAAAAACAAAACAAGAGTATTTGTGAGGGCAGGTAGTGCCATATATGTTTTCCTCCTATTCTTTCTCAAATATTTGGACACTTTTTTTTACTGTTAGACAAACAGCATGGCAGCTGGAGAAAAAGTTGGAGTTTCTGCAGAAAGGTTATATTTCAAGCAATATAGCTACATACTGTAGTGCCAACGGTTATTCTAACACAAACCAGTGGCAATCGCCAAATGACCAAGGTACACCCAGGTACATGCTGGATACATGCCTTAAACTTGCCTTAAACTAGACCCAGCATTTCTGCATTGATTAAAGGCCCATCAGATTAACAGTGGGGGTCCCTGGCAGTCCCATTCAAACTGAATGGGACTGCCAGTGACCCATGCTGTGTTAATCCTATGGGTCATTAGTCAATGCAGAAATGCCTTAAACTTGCCTTAAACTAGCCAGGTTACACGCAGCACATACCCAGAATGTAACCGGGCTAGTTTAAGGCAAGCTTTAGAATACTCGTGGTCTCGTCTGTAGTTACATAGTAGATGAGGTTGAAAAAAGATATACGTCCATCAAGTTCAACCTATGTCAAATTGAGATAACAGATACCCAATCTTATATCCCTACTTACAGTATATTGATCCAGATGAAGGCAAACAAAAAAAAAACAGTGTAATATCAACTAATGATATCTCATAAGGGGAAAAATAAATTCCTTCCAGATTCCAAGAATTGGCAATCAGATTACTCCCTGGATCAACATCCTTCCCATGTTTACTTATCTGGAATATCCCTGTATACCTTTCCTTTTCATAAAGATTAACCAAAAGGGGTCTACCCATATTAAACAAGATACAAAAAGTGATCCAAAGTAATATTTTTACTAATGAGGATAAAATATTCAGAATACATTAAACCAGACCAACCAGACATAATACAAAAATAGAGCAAAAATGCAAAAAAAGAGGGAAAATTTAAAAAATACAAAAAATAGAGAAAACTGTATAGTAGAAAAATGTAAAAAATAGAAAAATAGAAAAAAGAACAAAACAAAAAAGCCAGAAAAATAAAGGGGCAACACCAATATTTCAGGATACTAACCCTTTCTTCTGGCCATTCCTACATATTTAAAAAAAAGTGTAGTACTTCACTTTTAAATGGTAGAGTCCCATCTGGAGCTTGTAGCAAAATAAATTTTACTCCTAAATAGGATTTACGGCAACCAATTTCAGTTCTACTGAGAATGAAGAAAGCAGCTGCTTTCGGGTAGATGTACTGTTGGAGCAATTTCATTGTGGCGCTGTGTGCGGTGACTTTTATTGGATTCATACCAACTACCTCTGACTCACTATTGCAGACAGCTTATAACATCTGAGTCTAGTGTGATTCCGATTCCACTGCCATATGCAGTCTGTAAGGAGGAGATTTACCTTTTACTACGCTTGTTTTATTAAACCTACAGGGTTCCCCATAACTGTTTCCAGTAACCTGACATCTTTTACAGTATCTTTATGCTTGATTATGTCTTGATATATGTGAGTGGGCATTTGTCGTCCTTTTGATTAGATTTCTATTTTTTACACTTTTAAACTCTATGGGGCCTACTCACTAAACTACGATAAAATCAGCGCATTGCCGATCGATTTTGCATTGTTTATCACACTATAAAACATGTTGGTCTAAATGGTATTCACTAAGAAAAAATGCAGCATCAAATGACTTGTTTTTTTTTCTAGGTTCTACAGTATGGCGCTATAAATCATATCGATCAACAACTCATTGTTTAAAACTAGTTTAAAACTAGTGTGTGGGAGCAGGGGTCTCCTGAGCTGAACCGTATTGATTTCAGCCTCGAGGAACCCTACTTCCCGAGATACATGTCCCGGTATGGGGTCCCGGTATGGGGTCCCGGTATGGGAGACCGTTATCCCCACAATGTAAAAATCCCGTGTCATGTGACCTGTGGATTTAAATACTTCAGGAGATACGGTACCCCATGACATACAGCATAAATTAGATAAAACTTACACTTACCCCTGCCAGGATGAAGGACGTCCTGGTCCTCATCACCGTCATTGTCCTCTGTTGGCAGGAACATAACAATATAAACTACAAACTTACATATATACATAGTTACATAGTAGATGAGATTGAAGGAAGACATACGTTCATCAAGTTCAACCTATGCTATATTTAGACAACAGATACTTTATCCTTTATCTAGACTTACTTATTGATCCAGAGGAAGGCAAACAAAAAAGCCCAGTATCATATCATCCAATGATATCTTATAAAGAGAAAAATAAATTCCTTCCTGACTCCAAGAATTGGCAATCGGATTATTATCTGGATCAACATCCTTCCCATGTACACATATTTGGTATATCTCTGTATACCTTTCCTTTCTAAAAAGATGTCCAACCTTGGCATCCGATGCCCCATACTAGGGCCTGTAACTCGGGAAGCAGGGGGTCTCTGAGCCAGAAATCAAAGCAGTTCAGCTCAGGGACCCACTGCTCCCGCACACTATTATTAAAATTTACATTAATGCAGTTTCATTACCATAGCGGCTATCCGCTATGGTAATGAATTATTGTTTATTGTTGTGTGTGTTTTGACAGTAGTGTAGATGAGCAGGGGGTCTCCAGAGCTGAACCGCATTGGTTTCAGCCTCGGGTACCCCCTACTTTAGGAGATACAGGCCCCGTTGTGGGGTGCCGGTATCCCTTGCAGAATTTAAATGTCCCGGTCACATGACGCGGAAGCTTTAAAAGTGAAGGGGATACCGGCACCCCATAACGGGGCCTGTATCTCCTGATGTAGGGGGTCCCGGGACCTGAAACCAATGCGTTTCAGGTCCGGAGAACCCCTGCTCATGTACACTATTATTAAAAGGTATATTGTTAATGCACGATCGCCTGTAACAGCCGTGCATGGAGATGCAGAATCTCCATGCAAATGTTACAGGCAGCTTTTTTTTCCTATTACTAGAAAACAAAGACACCCTATGGACAGCACTCGTTGTGTATGGTAATGTAATGGTGATAAACTTAAAATTAAAATATTTTAATTATACTAGTTAAAATAAGTGTCAAAATCGTTGAAATCAATGGACAACTGACAGTGGTAACAAAACATTAAGGACCCCTAAATAGAATTGCACACTACTCACGACAATTTTGACCACTATTTATACCTGTGTATTGTTAGGCTTGTTTAACCCTCTATTTAGGGGTCCTTCACGACCAGAGATATTAGAACATTGTTGCCTCCTGTGGCTATACGATTCTAAGCCTTAGTGAGTTCTCACTCAATTGTTATATACTCTGCATAAAATTTCAGTATATACATGCGCATGGTCAGTCCACCGTCACCTGTGTCTACTTTACAGGCTTTTTAACCTTGTCATTGCTGAACTATTTCGACGTTTCGACCATAATGGTCTTTATCAAGTGACAATGGCATAAGTACATTCCCTTGTAACAATATATAAATAGTGCCCCAAACCCCCACAATGCAACCTGTTCAATTAGTGCTGATGGAATTCATGTGCTGATTCAGTCCTTCTAGCCAATGTCCAGTCTGTATCTCTTGTTAGATAACCCCAACAGCTGTTTGCAATCCTCTGTATGTCGTGGAGTTTACATTCTCATCATTTCTGTGTATCCTGGCATCAATCCGGGTCCTTAGCAGTTGGAACGCTTGTGTTTCAAGTTCGCGCATGTGCGGTAGTTATCTGCTCGATCCTCTTCACCCTTCTATAATTTTGGAACGCAAAAGGGGGGTTAGGTGATCTTCCGTTTTCATCCTGCTGACGTCATCAGTCCGGGTCCTTAACAGTTGGAACGCATCCGGATGTCTTATCTGGTGCGTTGCAAGTTCGCGCATGTGCAGTAGTTGTCCGATCGATCCTCTTCCCCTTCTGTGATTTTGGGACGCAAAAAGCGCAGACCAGTTGTGTCATTGCGCACGGGTAAGCCAGTCTCCCTGCGGTCCTGCAGGCATAAGGGGGTAGTTGATCTTCCGTTTTCATCCATTCACATCCATCTTTATCTGTCATGCAGTGGGGGAGGATATCTTCGTCATCAGAAGTCCACAATGTGAAAAGAAGGAAAAAAGGGGGGGGGGGTTCTGAATCAGCATAACACTTTTTGAACAAGATGTATGATATACAATCTTACTGTGAAAAGTGATTAACAATAAATAAGCTAAAAAAGGTTGGTCTTTGTCAAGTCTTTTCAAAAACATAACCCACAAGGTGTATTCACATGACCATTTATTAATATAACTACAGCAGGCAATGGCAGCAACCTATGGAGAAAAAAGGGTTTTTATCTCTCCTCAATGAAACAGCTCAATGACAAAAAATCATTCAGTCTATTGGGAAATACAGGGGCTTATGATAGAGAAGGGAAATAGCGCCATCTTTTGGTGAAAATACGCACCAGATAAGCTTGTCCTGCAGAGAACATGGCGAGATTAACAAAATCCGCCACAGCAGGTTTGTTTACTTTAAAATTAGCCAAACACGTGGCGAGAACGGTAAATTCGCCATGTTCAGATAGGGTGATATGCCAGTAGCATCGAAGCGCTGGAACGCGCCATTCTGCCCTATAATATGGCGTGTTCCAGGTCGCCAGAAATACTTGGCAATTTTGCTACCATCTGCAAAAACAAGGTAAAGCCGTTTTCTGCATATGCCCATACAGTAAGTAACGCCAATTCTGTGGCTATTTTATTGTCGTTTTCCCTGTAACTCGCGTTGCTCTCTGCATAAGCCCCATAGTGTCTAATGTGTGGATCCAGAAGGATTCCCGCTGTAATAGTAAAACATCCTTGTCCTGACCTGCCCTAGCTTTTTTAATATGTTCAATACCCATTAGTTTCAATGACGATATTGGGTGACTAAATTCGGAGCAATGTTTGATGAAAGCGGTATCCTCTGCACGATTACTGATTTTACTCTTATGTTCTATAAATCTGGTTTTGAGCATACGATTGCTCTTCCCAATATAACATAGTGCACAAGGACATTTAATCATGTAGATTATGTTTGTAGTTGTGCAGGTGATCCGCTCTTTAATACTGAACAATCTGCCACTCCTTGGGTGGTAAAACTTATCCCCCGTGTTCAGACTGTTGCAAATTCTACAACCTTAACACTTAAAACAACCCACTTTGAGCTCAAAAAATGTGGTACCATATAATGTTTCTCATTATCAGCCTTAATCAGGATGTCCTTAAGATTTTCTCCACGTTTATAAGCAAAACATGGGAAATCCTTACAGACCTCCTTTAGTGTATCGTCTGTCTGTAGTACTTTCCAGTGCTTTTTGAGTGTTTTTTTAATAAAACCACTGGCAGTTGTGAATTTACTTACAAATGTCAGACGATCACTTTTAAAATTTGATTGCGGTGTTGTGTTTAAAGCCGTGATAATTTCAGATCTGTTGTGTCCCCTCTCAACAAATCTATCGTCAATCTCCTTTAGAGTTTCCTCCAATTTAATAGGCCTATCCACTATGCGTGTAGCCCTGATCTTTTGAGAAAATGGTAGCATTTGCTTCAATCGTTCAGGGTGGAAACTTGAAGCATGTAAAGTGCTATTTTTGTCTGTGGGTTTTCTATAAAGATCACTATGAAGTTCTCCATTTTCATATGTGAGGAGCACATCTAGATACGAAATCTGCTTAGTGCCCTCAATTTTTTGTAAACCTTACTGTGGTGTTCAGCCCATCCAGATAATCAAAAAAATTGACAAGTTCTTCCTCCGTACCCTCCCAAAGAAATAGCAGATCGTCAATATATCTACAGTAAAATAACATCTTAGTGTAATGTTCTGTAGGATAAATAAATTTCTCCTCAAAGTCAGTCATATATAAATTAGCATAGGACGGGGCCACATTGCTGCCCATGGCTGTCCCTGCTGTTTGTAGATAAAAAGTCTTCTCGAACTTAAAGTAATTCTTATATAAAACGAAATGTAGGAGGAGCATGATATAATCCACAGGTGGATTTGATTTATGAGAATTAGTCAGATTTTGTCGAATGACGTCTAAGCCACAGTCGTGAGGAATTATGGTGTATAAATTAGTTACATCCATAGTTACCATGATAATGTTTTTTCCAATCAATGGTACTGTGCGTATTTTTTTAAAAAAATCAAACGTATCCCGTATGTAAGATTTACTTTTAGTTACCAAAGGTTGAAGAAAGATATCAATAAAAACTGCTAGTGGTTGGTAAATGGAACAGGTGGCTGATATATAGGCCTACCTGGGGGATTTTGCAAACTCTTGTGGATCTTGGGCAATAAGTAGATGATTGGGCGCCTTGGGTTTTTCATAGTAAGAAAATTTACTATTTCTTCACTAATCCATAAATTATTTAATCCTAATTGCAGTATCCCCAAAATTTCTGTTTGATACCTTAAAGTCGGGTCCATGTCAAGTTTGATATAACACTCTCGATTCTCTAATTGCCTCAAAACCTCTATTTTATACACACTGTAATCCTAACCTACAAGTGCTCCTTCCTTGTCCGCTTTTTAAAAATGATGTTACTGTTTTCCCTAAGTTTCTTTAAAGCCTCCTTCTGTGCAATAGTCAGATTGTAATTTGTGTAATGATGCTTTTTAAAATATTATTTGACATCATTTTTTATAAGGCGCATAAATACATTGACACCTGAGTTTTTGAAGGGTGCAATAAACCTTGATTTTAATTTGCACCGATTAGGGTTTACCTGCTCTTGTTGCTGCCACTGCTGATCTTGCTGATCTGTGGGTCTAGAGAAAAAAGATTTTAAATTCAAATTTCTTTCAAATTTAAACAGTTCAACCTCTAATGCAAAGGGATCAGGTCTTGTAGTAGGAACGAATGAGGGACTTTTGGATAAAACACAAATATCCATTTCTGTTAATTCATGAGAAGACAAATTAATGATCAAATTATGCTTACACATGGTCGTGGGCGAAGTACTGGAGGCGTTCTTTGCACTTCTGCGGCTCCTTGTCTTGCGTATTTGGCCCTCGATGTCTGTCCTCGTCCCTTGTCTAAAAAAGACCTCCCTGGGGTTTGGGTTACTGCACCCTCCGCTGATGATGTGGTATCAGAGTCACTCGTGAAGCCTGTGGCTTTTTTGGCCACCTTTTTTGATTTTGTTAAATTCTTTGAACGTCTATCTGCCTTTCTCCAAAAATAGACATTATTATCTTTATAATCTGTCACTACCTTTTTAAACTTTTGTTTCTTGAAGTGGATTAAATCATCCTTACATTTTTGTAGCTTGGTTTTAAGCTCATCTAATGATTGGACAGTGATGTCATTCTGATGTGTCCGCTCAATAACAATCTCTATTTTTAGAATTTCATGCCTCACAGTAGTGAGTTGCTGACCCACTTCTTCTATCACTAGTAGTATTAAATCAAGTGATGCTTTGTTCAAAATGTTGCACCAATTGTCACAAAAACATTGCTGTCAATTCCAATTGTTGGGCGATTTTTTTATCCGAAACCCCCTAGGGATGAGTTTCTGTTTGTAGTACTCTGATAATGTATTACCATGAGAGTAAAGTTCGATTTCTTTTTTCTTAAGCCTTTCTAAATCTTTAATATGGTCTGTGGGTCTATCCGGCCCAAAAGCCTTTTGTGGGGTTGATTTAAACAAAATTTTACTGATTTCTTCGTCATTAAAAGTCTTTATTTCTGCTCTATTAGACAATCCACTTGACAAGTTATCCAGACCTTCCATATTTTAAAATTCCTCGCCACTTGCCACTAGCAAAAAGATATATCCAAATGCGGATCAAAAGCTCCTGTGCAGCAACAGGTATAAGCAGATGAGGTATTAACCCAATAGATACTTACATTAAGCTAAAAAGCTAATCAGTAAAATAAACAATTATGCTAATAATAGCAATCAGGTGGGTGCAAGCATAAGTACAGGTAGTAACAGTCCAGACAATATAAGAGAAATGCTGCACACCTCAAAAAGAAAAATAATGATACAGTTACCGGTGCTCCAGTGTTTGCACGAAAGCCTCCAACCAGTCCTGAACAGATGAACAAAGGAGCATAGGGCACAACGGGTTTAGCAAATCAAACTCATTTATTGAGCCAACACGACGTTTTGACCATAATGGTCTTTATCAAGTGACAATGGCATAAGTACATTTTCTTGTAGTCTGCGCTTTTTGCGTTCCAAAATTATAGAAGGGTGAAGAGGATCGAGCGGATAACTACCGCACATGCGCGAACTTGAAACGTAAGCGTTCCAACTGCTAAGGACCCGGATTGATGATGTCAGCAAGATGGATGCCAGGATACACAGAAATTATGAGAATGTAAACTCCATGACATACAGAGGATTGCAAACAGCTGTTGGGGTTATCTAACAAGAGATACAGACTGGACATTGGCTAGAAGGACTGAATCAGCACATGAATTCCATCAGAACTAATTGAACAGGTTGCATTGTGGAGGTTTGGGGCACTATTTATATGTTGTTACAAGGGAATGTACTTATGCCATTGTTACTTGATAAAGACCATTATGGTCGAAACGTCGTGTTGGCTCAATAAATGAGTTTGATTTGCTAAACCCGTTGTGCCCTATGTTCCTTTGTTCTTCCTTTGTCACTCACCCCACCATGACAGCATCGGGTGCTGTATCCTTTGCAATGTTTTGGTGTGCTTCCCTGGTGTTCACCTGTACTTTTGTGCAGGGGGAGGCTCTCAAGCTATTTTTTTCCTTTTCTTTTATTTCTTGTATGTTTAATGCTTACTGTTTACTGGGGGCTCCTCTGGTCCTCCCTAGGCTTTCCCCCTTCTCTCCCCGACTGCTGCAGCTCACACTCCAATCTCTGTAGGGGTCTTGTTCCCCCAAGCCCTTCTCCGTGAGCTGCTATGCTGACCCGGCTGCCATCTTGGATTTGCAGGGAGTGATATGGAGAGCTGAGCTAGCCCATGAGCTGGGCAGCCCCACAACCCTCTATGTCTCCGTAAAGCGTGATAAATGACTTATCGCCGCTCATTCTTCGATTTTTTTCATAATAATTGTTTTTTGTTGATTCAGTCATTTATCGCCCACTTATGGACGCTTACTGAATAGCAGTACGCATTTTGGGTGATAAGTGCTCGATAAGTGGCTTATTGCATAGGCCCCTGAATACCTTAGCCACTGACACAGCATCATTACACAACAATGAAATGTGAATTGCAGCAGCCAATGAACAAACTATGTCACAATCACGAAGATGATTGTCACCTACATGATCATCAAATCTATGGAAATTTTACCTCATCAATGTTACTTAAAATTCCAACTCCAACTTTTTCATATGCTGCTCAGTTTACACCGGCCAGCACCACTACACTACAGTATGTAAAATCATAATCAAATAAGTCCAGTGTGTTCCACATTCCCTCACATACATCTTTAACACTGGAGGTGCCTGAGTGTATATTTGTACTATAGGTATCACATACTGCATTCCAGTTTTTATGTTGCCATTTATTGTGCACTACTTGTACCTTTCTTTAATGATTTTACCCATTTCAGCATTATTTTATATTTGAATTACCCATTTTATTATTATTTTTTCTGATGAGGTTTACGTGTAAACACTCCAGGAAGCACTCATTTTCTAGATGTGCTATATATTTTCTGCACTGACACATTAGGGTTTAATATGGCTATTTAGGTATGAGTAAATGAGTTCCCCTCATGCTTAGAGTACTCCTGAGGAAGCAGATGAGTTCTTTGAAAAGTGTAGAGTTCAGAACTCTATTGACTTGGATCAAATACGCAGCTTTATATATCTACTGCATACAAAAAGACTAGTCAATCTTTTTCAATATCTCACATTGAAAATGCACCTGATGGAAGATATGTCATACTGTATAATGAATAAATGTCATATTTGGAGAAAATTGTGACATACTGTATGTAATTTGATTAAAAAAAAGTGCATTGGTCATGTATTTTGGATATTCTGATGACAGTTATTCAACTTATCTTTAATATATATGTTGGATGGAATAAACCTTTTAGAAAGTTATAAGTGCTTGAATAGGTGCTTTCACATAAAGAATGTTTTTCTGCGACTCATTGTTTCTACCATGTACAGGACTTGAACACAAACAGTATCCTTTGCCTTAAAAATGGAACTTTAAAAATATATATATATTTTAACATTGTGATGGTAGGGGGTTGCCAGCCTGCATTAATAAAGGTCACTCCCGGTTGGCTAGCTCTAGTAACTGTATGTCAAGGGCTGAAGTGTCAGCTCTTGGGTCTAGTTGTGTGCCCTAATGCAGGGGTGAGCAAACTTTTTATGCCGAGCCCTCCTTTTTATCAATGAAATTTCTTGGACCTCCCCTGCCTGATGTAATAAAAATCACATGAAAAAAAACCCCCTTTATTTAACGGTATACAATGTAAATACAAATATGTCTAAGGCCACGCGTATAGTGCCTGCGACGGAGACGCGTGATGTCACCCGTCGCCGCTAGCGAAAGTTGTATTTTGCTTTGTGGCGGCGCCGGCAACCAGGCCATTGATTTGTTCAGGGGCCGTCACATGAGGCGACAGCCCCTGAAAAATCAAATATTGCCAGCTTAAAAAAATTGCGTCGACCCGTAGGGCTTACTATAAGGGCACGCGGCGGCGGCGACAATGCATTTGTTTTCGGGCGACGTTGCGTCGCTGGCACTATAAGCGCAGTCTAAATACTTACATACTTCAACAGCCCGCTCTTGCAAAATTAGGCTGCGTCCAAGCAGCCGCTAAGAGCGGTGACACATCCAACTCTCCAAGCAGGAGCACAGGGTGTTCTGCTTAATTCTGCAAGCATGAGCGGGGAAGTGTTTTCACTTTTTTTTTTTTTTTTTCCCTATTTCCTCGATTCTAAGACGCCATCGATTCTAAGACGCACCCTTGATTTAATAAAAAAAATTGGGGGAAAAAACATTATATTAAATATGCAGAATTTTTTTCTGGGGGGAGAAAGAGAGGAGGGGGGGAGAGAGAGGAGATAGAGAGGGGGAGAGAGGGGATAGAGAGGGGGAAGGGGGAGAGAAGGGTGGAAGGAGAGGAGAGGGGGGGAGAAGGGGGGGAGAGAAAAAGGAGAGGGATAGGAGGGATGGGGGGAGAGGGATAGGAGGGAAGGGGGGAGAGGGACAGGAGGGAAGGGGGGGAGAGGGATAGGAGGGAAGGGGGGTGAGGGATAGGAGGGAAG